>CASHTH010001009.1:0-57391 GCA_030341885.1 Geodia barretti | reverse complement strand
GCCGCCTAACGGACCACTGAGATCGTCCCGTTTTATCCAGAGCGACTTGAAGCCGAGGACACGCTCAAGGTTTGAGAGACGCTCTACCAGTGTGGGGAAGTTTCCGAGTGAAAGGAGTGGGATTAATTCAATCATTTTGTTGGCTCGTCTTTCGCTGAGTGGGCACGCACGAGACCTGCCCCTACAGTAGGACTACATGACTCCGCTCTCTGTTATCTGATGGGCAACATGCGTAGCGAGTGCGGCGATCGTCAACGTCGGTGGTATACCGACGGAGGTTGGGAAGAGGCTTGCATCGGCAACAAATAAGCCTTTCACGGCATGGGATTCCCCTGAAAGATTAACGACGCTTCTATTCGGATTTTCACCCATCCGAAGTGTGCCCTGTGGATGACTGGAAGCCAGCATGATGTCACTTGGCACGATACCACGTTGGCGGATAATATTGAGGTCAGCCTCTGTTTTGATAGGAAGGTGTTGCGTGTAAGGCATCAGAATTTCTGTTGCCCCTGCAGCGAAAAGGAGTCGAGCGGCGTTGATTATGCCTTCCACCAATACCTTTTTATCTGAACGGCGCAGTCGGTATGCAATGTTCGGTGAACCCTTATAATTTACCGATACCCGTCCAGTTGTTCTGTCATGCAAAAGAACGAGAAGCGCGGCGATGTGGCGATAGCGTTCCATCAATTCTCGATGATCTTCACCGAACCCCGGCAGACTCGCCGCAACTATCATCTGTGAACCGAAAGCCGGCATGAGCAGATAACCACTGTCCGGCGTGCGTTCCAAATCCAGAAACTGGTCAATATAGAAACTTTGTGGGATGCCGAGATGTCCGTTAATATTTTCGTTAAAGATACCGCCGACGAAAGCAGCGGGATGCAGATGGAGATTTTTCCCAACCCTCTGATTTATATTCGGAAGTCGGCTTTTTAACCAGAGTTGTGGCGAGTTGATTGCCCCGGCGGCGAGTACCACTATATCGCTTTGAACACGCAATTTTCCCGATGGCAACTGCGCGGATACACCAACAACTCGACCTTTTTCCACGTGAATTTTCTCAGCCATGCAGTCGCTGTAAAGTTTCGCACCCGCGGCAAGTGCTAAAGGGATATACGTAACCGCCATACTCTGCTTGCCCGTTCCTCTCGAATCGCTTTGCGCTGCTTTGGAAACAGGACATCCAAAAAGACACTGAGCACCACACGTAGGACATGCACCACGATTGTGTCTTTGTACGGTACCGCGCCATCCCATCACTTCGCACCCACGGCGAATGACAGCGTTGAGTCGGTTCACGTCTACCTCCTGCATCTGTGTAACACCAAGGGTCCGCTCTACGCTCTCAAAATTGGACGAGAGCGTTGGAACCCCCCACCTGTCGAGTATCACCTGTGGTGGGCGAACAGCGTAGCAGAGATTATGCACCGTTGAACCGCCGACACCTCTGCCCTGCGAAATGACGATCGCGTTGTCCCGTGTGCGCCGCAAACCGCTATCCCAGAAAAGGCGACGCAGCATTTCCGGTTCGTAGTTGCTGAAGGTGCTCGGATCGTGATTTTCACCTGCCTCTAAAATAATTACCGATAGCCCGGCTTCAGCGAGTTCTTTCGCGACGACCGCGCCCCCCGCGCCGGAACCGATAACGCATACATCAGCACGCTCTTGCCGCTGTAAACTCTTTTTCCTCAACCATGAGGGTCGGATATTGGTAGCATCTGAAAGTCGAGATCGTGATGTGTTCATAACGTAGGATAATACTCACAAGTTGAAGTTCACTTTGTTAGGGAGCGGTAACGTCGGTACGCCTGTTCCGCTTTCACCTGTTCGCCGACTTGTCGATAGGCATTCGCCAAGTTTCGGTAAAGTTGTGGATTCGTTGTGTCAAGGCGTGTCGCTGTTTCAAACTGCGCGATCGCCTGCCGAGGTTTCTTTTGCATCATATAGATAATACCGAGACTATTCCGGTATATCGCGTTCTCTGGGTGTGCTTCAACGAGACTTCCATAGACTTCAAGTGCCTCTGGATACGCCTCTGTTTGCAGATAGATGTAACCAAGCAGTTCAGATGCCTTCGCATCGTGCGGCGCGATGGCGAGACACGCTTTAAGCTCCGCCGTAGCAAATTCCCATTCCGTTCTTTTCATAAGGAGTTCTACAAGCCCATAACGAGGCTGAAGGCGTTGCGGATCGTTATGAACCAAACGCTGCAGTGATGCCAATTGTTCCTCTTCGCGTGTGAGTTTCTCAAACATACGGAGTGCGGCGCGCCCTTCGGCGACTTTCCCTGTGCGGAGATAACAATTCCCAAGATTGAAATGCGCTTTGGCATGCTGACCTTCGCGTTTAATAACCGCCTCAAAGTGTGGTATCGCTTGCGTGAAATCCTCTTTTTGGAAGTAGGCAAGACCGAGGAGGTAACGGGCTTTACTATCCTGTAGCAACTGTTTAAGGTGATGAATCGCATCGTCAATTCGGTTCTGTCGGAGGTATGCATCGCCTAAAAGCCTTCGCGCGCGTGAGAGGTCAGGTTGCAACTGTAGCGCGCGTTCCAAGGGTTCAGTAGCATCTTTAGCACTCGCCATACCGATAAGATGTGCCTCGCCAAGGCGAACGTGTGCATCAGTGAAATCGGGTGTGAGTTTAATTGCGGTCTGGAGTGCATCAATCGCTGGTTTCCACTGCGATTGTTTGCCGTAAAGCACCCCGAGTTGATAGTACGCTTCAGCGAGAGTTGGATCGAGTTCTACTGCTCGCTGAAACGCTGTAAAAGCACTGCGATCTTCTTTTCGATCAAGTGCTTGCAGACCTACCTCATAGGTGCGCGCTGCCTCATCCAAGCTGCCATGCTCTGCTGGTGCAAGACACACTACGGATAAAAGTCCTAACAAGAGAAACCAGAAAAAATTCGCTTTCATTATTTTCTGAAACAGATCCGTTTATCAGTAGACGTTATTTTACATTTATGATAGCATATTTTCAGGTGTCTATCAAGCCTCTATCAGGGCGCAGCTTGCAAGCCCATCTGTGAGGATAGGTCGGGAATCGGAGTTCCCTCCTACATTAGCATAGAAAATCAAGTCAAGCCCGTAGGGGTTGACGGCTCCAAAGAAAGGAACGTCAAATCCCTTGGAGAAATCCGCAGAAATACCGGATTTAGTCTGGGAATAGACTAAATCCGTTCCTTGTATTACATTGCAAAAACATCCACTCACCGTAACCGCAAGGAAAATTTAAAAAACAGAAATGCGTAAAAATTGGTTCTCCATCTTTTTAATTCGCGAGACCTTAGCCCGTAATGTAATGGAGGGCGACTGTAGAGAGAAAAACTTCAAGATCCAAACGACGACACTTAACCGCAAGGAAAATTTAAAAAAGGAAAATTAGAAAAATGGAATTTGCTCGGTTGACAGAGACACAACGCCAAGAATTTGAGGAGAACGGCTACCTCATCGTGCGCTCAGCAATTGATGACGAGATGATTCAACGCTTGACCGAAGCGGGCGATCGACTCATGAAATCGTTTGAGTACCACGGTTATTACGCACATCAACGGGATGGGTTGGTACAAGAGCCAGCATTCGCCGACCTCGCGACACAGTCAAAGGCGGTGCCGTTGATCCTGCAACTGCTCGGTACAAATATCCACATTACGAACACGGCACTTATTTATAAACACCCACAGGCTCCTGAGGAGCCTGATAACCGCAATTGGCATCGAGATGTCGGTGTGCATTTGGACGTCGGACACGAAGGGTGTCCGCGCGTCGGCTTGAAAATAGGCTATTGCTTAACGGATTTCAGCGTACCGAACTCAGGTGCGACGTGGTTTATCCGGAAGAGTCATAAGTTGGGAAAACCGTTGGGCATTCCCGAAGGTGATGTCGACCCACTTGTGTATGACGAACCGCTTCTCCGCGCAGGAGATGCATTTCTGTTTGAAAGCCGTATCTATCATGCGGCGGGACTGAACTTCAGAGACAATATCTCTAAGGTCGCCATCTATGGGTACCATTACCGCTGGATTAAGCCGGATTATTATCTGCGCTATTACAATGATAGTCTGCAACCGAATGAAACACTGGTGGAAAATCTGGACGATCTCGGTAGGCAGTTTCTCGGGGCATCCACGGATACACAGGGCAGGCGCGATCCGAACGGCGTACACTGGGCTGGTACAGAATGGGCAGCAGCGCACAACCTGAACTTGGAACAAGCCCCACAGGTCGTAACAATTTAATGAGGGAGAAAGGAAAAAATGAAGGAAATTAAGGTAGGTATTGTTGGTTGCGGTGGCATTGCTGGTGGTAAACACCTCCCGGGCCATAAAGGTGTCAAGGGCGTTTCGATTATAGCGGCGTGCGACATCGACGAAACTCGCGCAAAAGCGTTCGCCAAAAAGCACGACATTCCGCATGTTTTCAGTGATTATGAGGAATTAGCGGCGATGGACGAACTGGATGTGGTGAGCGTTTGCACGCCGAATAACTTTCATGCGGGTCCGACGATCGCGGCATTGAACGCCGGAAAACATGTTATCTGTGAAAAACCGATTGCTGGCAATGCTATTGACGGGCAAGCAATGGTGGATGCACAGAAAGCGAGTGGTAAAGTCCTACAGATCGGGTTACAATCCAGGTTCCGTGCTGAAGCACGCACCCTACGTAAACTCTATGACGAAGGATTTTTCGGTGACATCTACTATGCCCGTGCAATGGCGATGCGGCGGCGTGGGGTCCCTGCCTCACCATCTTTTATCAGTAAAGCCATTGCAGGTGGCGGACCGTTGATTGACATCGGCGTGCATATCCTTGATGTACTGCTCTGGATGATCGGTTCTCCGAAACCCATCGAGGCGTTCGGGATGACGGCAACGAAGTTTGGACATAGAGAGAATGTCATCAACCCGTGGGGCAAATGGAATCCTGAAGAATTTGAGGTGGAAGACTTCGCGATGGGAACCATCCGCTTTGAGGGAGGTCTGACGGTGACCTTGGAAACGGCGTGGGCATCACATATTGAAAACATCGGCGGGACGTTTTTCATGGGAGATTTAGCCGGTGCGACTTATGAACCGCTTCAGATTTACCAAGATAAGAAAGATGAGATGGTGAATTACACACCGAAACTTCTCACCGGGTTACTGAGTGAATTTGAATCGTTCCACAAGGCTGTTCGTGAGGGATTACCGTCTCCGGTGCCTGCGGAAGAGGTATTGAACATTGCGAAAATCTTTGATGCGCTTTATGAATCGGCAAGGATAGGTCGTTCCGTCCCAATTCTTTAATTTACCTTGCGGTTAAACCTCGTGCGTTTAAACTTTGACCTGCGTTCCTTATATCCGCCCTCCATTACATTACGGGCTATGTATTTAGTATTCGCTTTTTAACTCGCGTTGTAAGTTGCACGCACAACTGTTTTGATGCCGCCGCGGATGTTAAAGTCTCCGACAACTTCTGCCTTCCGCGGTTGGCACGCTTCAACAAAGTCCTCCAACACCTTATTCACGACGTGCTCATGAAAGATACCGACATCTCGGTAGAAGAGGAAATACTCCTTCAAGGATTTCAGTTCAACACAATGTTGCTCTGGCACATAAGCAATGCAGAGTGTCGCGAAATCCGGGAGTCCCGTTTTAGGACATACCGCAGTGAACTCCAAGTTAGTAATCTCGATTGTGTAATCTCGGTGGCTATACTGATTTTCCCACGTCTCGATTGCAGGTGTTTTCAGTTGACGGATATGGGTTTGTAAATCGTCATAGCCGGTATGTTGGCTCATATAGTGCTTGTCTCCACAAGATAGCGTTCAGCAGTCAGCAAGAGAACCGTGTAGCAGAGAAAACGATAGCAACTGCCACACGAGCTACTGATGGAAACCGAAAGGGTTGCTACGCAACCCGACCTGACGGCTGACAGCCATTCTGCTACTTCAGAATTACCATTCGGCGGGTACGTTGGAAATCGCCAGCGGAAAATGTGTAGAAATAGATACCGCTTGCGACCTTCGTGCCAGATTGGTCTCTCCCATCCCAGTACGCGGCTTTCTCTTGGCTCCGATAACTGCCCGGTTTCTGTAGCCCGATATCCAATTGGCGTACAAGCCCCCCGCGGACATCATAGACTTTCAGAATAACTTCTGCCTCCTCCGCCAGATCGTAGGGAAACCACGTCTCTGGGTTAAAAGGATTTGGATAATTCTGGAGAATTGTCGTCTGTTTAATATATCCGAGCATCGAGAGTGCATGCGAAGCTGGATCCACAGGGAAAGGGACATCCGCAGTGCGGAACCCGAGATCAATTGGATTATAGATAAACGCGGATCCTGCGTTATCACCGGCATTGTCGCTACCTGAGGCACCGACGATAGCGAACGCGCCTTTGATTGCAACAGACGCACCGAATAGGTCCGACCGCGTTGTGCCGGAGGCCTCAATTCGGCGTTTCTCTACCCAAGATAACCCGTCGCGCAGAAAGGAGTAAGCTGAACCTTTGTCGAGTTGCGCTGCTGGATCTCCATCGGGATCGGCTAACGGATGACTGTCTTTCCATGCACCGACGATTGCGGTATCTTCGTGAATTGCGACTGCTGAACCGAATTCATCTCCAGTCTCGCCATCGGATGCGCCTAACTTCGCCTGTTGTACCCAAGAATCTCGTGTCTCCACAAAAACATAAGCGGCCCCGATGTCGTCAAGCTTCGATCTTCTTTAGGTGCGCCGATGATAGCGGCACCTTTGGTTAAATTGACAGCGTAACCGAATTCGTCACCAATGCCAATATCATTTGGAATAAACCGGATGTCTTGTGTCCACGTGCCGCCATTACGTGTAAAGAGATAGGCTGCGCCTGAATCGGGTCCCGCTGCGTCGCTCCGATGGGCACCGATGAGGACATTATCACCATAGACGGAAACAGTAAAACCGAATAGATCCCCCGGTACAGCATCTCGGTGGGTCAGTTTCGCTTGCTGTGTCCAAGCGGCTCCGTTTCGGACAAAGACGTATGCGGCACCGGAATCCGCGCCGACTTCGTCTTTTCCGTGTGTCCCGACGATAGCGGTATTTTCATGTACCGCAACGGCAGATCCGAACCGATCAAAGATTCCGATGTCGGCACCGATTAATCTTGCCTGTTGGATCCACTCATCGCCGACCTGGACGAAAACATACACTGCGCCGGCTTCCGGTCCTGCATCATCAACGCCGGGTGCGCCAACAAGGACCGTTTGACCATCCATTGCAACAGCGTTTCCGAACAGATCCCCAGCCTTTGCATCGTCAGTGGTAAGTTTTGCGCGTTGTAGCCAGAGCGCGCCGGCACGCTCAAAGATGTACGCGGCACCCGCGTTAGGTGCAATGTCATCGTCTTGCTGAGCACCAGAGATAGCCAAGTTACTGCTTATAGCAACAGATACGCCGAACTGATCTTCTGAAGCGGTTTCGCCATCACTCAATTTGGCATTCTCTACCCACGAGGCACCTTCCCTTTGTTCAAAGATATATGCGGCACCGGAGGATAATCCACCAGCGTTGTGCCTTGGTGCGCCGGCGATAACTTCGTTTTCACCGATCGCGACAGCGAATCCGAGCTGGTCACCGCCGCTTCTATCACCCGCGACCAACTTTGTGTGTTGATTCCAAAATGGAGGTTCATTTTGCGTAAAGATGTATGCGGCACCGACGACATCTTTACCAACATTGCCCCCCGTCGCGCCAATGACAGCGGTTTCCCCTTTGATGTCAACAGAAACACCGAAACCAGTCGCGCCATCCGGGTCAATTGGAATCATACGGATACGGATGCGGTTTCTTTTTTGCTTCCATTCGATCCCTTCGCGCTTATAGATGTAAGCAGAACCACCACCTTTGTTTTTAGGTGAGCTCACAATGGCAAAATCCCCGTCAACATCAACGGCATATCCGAAGTTATCTTCCGCTTCGGTATTGTTTCCGATAAGTTTCGCTTGAGGTGCCCACCCGAATTGGTTTCGGACGAAAATATAAGCAGCACCGGAATCATTCCCAGCTTCATCGTCCCGAATCGCACCAATAATAGCGGTATCTGCAGCAAGCCCAACGGAAAAGCCGAAATATGCGAAACTATCAGCATCTGGGGCAGTGAGTCTGTCTGTCTGATTCCAATTTTCCCCCGTCCTCTCAAAAACGTAGACGGCACCGCTATCTGCTAACGGTTCGTTCGTACGATGGGCTCCAACGAGGGCGGTGTCTCCATCAATCGCTACCGAGACACCGAAATAGTCGCCTCGCGTTTCGTCAGATGAAGGAGTTTGGCTTGCTCTACCCATTCAGTACCCTGCCGCCTAAAGATATACGCGGCACCTGAGTTCCTTCCAACCCCGTCTTTCCTCGGCACACCAACGATGATGTAATCGCCACTCATCGCAAGGGTCGTGCCCAAATCGGTCTCCATCTGCTGCATCACTGGCGAACAATTTTTGATGTTGAACCCACCCTGTTTCGGTACGAAGAAAGACCTGAAGCGAGCCCGTGTCTCTGCCGAAGTCGGTATCATCATTTGGAACACCTACCATTGCATAATCGCCGCTAATACCAACACTCTCACCGAGATTGTCATGGAGTACAGCAGCACTCGTGTTGAGTTGCACTCGGTCGGCACTGCTTTGCATAATCAACCCAATTCCAAAGAATAGGGTTAGCATGGTTATCTGTAATTTTCTCAATTATCTTCCTCGTTATTGAACATTACCTGATGCACTGAACCGACAAAAACAGGTGTGAGTTCAGGTGAACTGTTTTGATTGGTAACGTTTTTTCTTGAATTCTGTTGTAATGAGCCTTCTTTACTTATTAGTGACACAATTTGTAGACGAAAAGGGTGCATAATTTCAGAAAAATCGTAAAAATCTGAGTTTTAATCTAAAAAATTAGAACCTATCTCATAAATATCAGTTTGTATAAGGATCCCCTATGCAAAGGACTCCCAAAGGCTATTTAGGGATGACTTGATGTAAGTACCATTCGTACAGGTACGCTCGCAAAGGTCTCTATCGGTATTCGGTTTGGCGCGTTTGTAGAGGCATTCCACTGGAGACACTTTGCATACAGTTATATAGCTATGTAGCAAATTGTATGCCACCCGTAAATCCGCATCAAATTGACAGATTTCAACCTGTGGTCAACATAATTTGCGATGTGTTGCTCATTTGTTGAACAGGACTGTCGGTCAACGTTAGTCTGATATGCTGAGTCTATAGATTGTTTTTGCTTTATCATCGCCGTACCATAACGCCGTGCCATCCCAAGTCAGTCCATGCGGTTCGTTTGGGCATGAAACGCTATTGAGCACCTCACCCGATTCGGGGTGGATTCGGTAAACGATATGATCATTTGTATCGGCGTTCCAAAGTGCCTCTCCATCCCATGCAAGCCCGTGGGCGCGACCTCCTGGTGTCGAAAGTTCAGCAAGGATTTCGCCAGTTTCAGGACACTGTTTTATAAACCGACCCCGTGTTCATGTCAACGCTCCAAAGATGCTCTCCATCCCATGCCAATCCGTGCGGTCCTTCCGCCGGTGAGCGGAAAGTCGTAACGACTTCCAGTTCAGGAATCGTGAGCTTGTAAAAGGTTTGTTGCCATATACTGTTATACCAGAGATGCTCGCCATCCCATTCTATGCCGGCTCCGCCCGGGTAAGAAGGCGTAAGCGTTAGTTCGACCTCGCCGGTTTCTGGATTGATTTTGTGGATAGGTCCAACCCCTTCCACACTCCAGAGCGATGTTTCGTGCCATGCAAGTCCATTTGTGCCAGCACCAGGGGCTGGGAGTTGATGTCCAGTTGTTGTTTCACGCATTTTTTTCCTCTCTCCCTGATAATTGCTCCGTCTCTAAGAGCGCGTCTTGAATTTCAGTGATAACATCTTGCTCGGTTTCAACGGTTAGTCGCGTTTGCAATATTCGTTTGGCGGTTTCGCCTCCAATTCTTCCCAATGCCCAAGCGGCATGACTCCGAACTAAAGATTCATCATCGGCTAATGCGTCTTTAAGTGCCGGGACAGCACGCTGCGTCCCCCAATTACCGATGGCAACGAGGACGTTCCGCAAGAACCCCCGACGTTTCGCGCGTTTGATTGGACTCCTCTTGAAGCGTCGGCTAAATTCCTGCTGCGTCATACCGACAAGCGAGAGTAACTTGGGAGCGAGGTTTCCATCGCGCGGCTGAAACGCCGGTTCGGTTGTCGGTACTGCCTTACTGTTCCACGGACAGACCTCTTGGCAGATGTCGCAGCCGAAAATTAAGTTCCCGATCTTAGGGCGAAGTGCCTTCGGTATGCTCTCCTTTAATTCGATCGTCAGATAAGAAATACAAAGCCGGGAATCAAGAACATTCGGTTCAATAATTGCGTCTGTCGGGCATGCTTCAATACAGCGTGTGCAAGTGCCACAACTTCCACGAAGATCCGGCGTGCCGGATTCCAACGCGATATCGACGAGTATCTCGGCGAGAAAATACCAAGAACCGGAACGCCAGTGAATCAGGTTCGTATTCTTCCCGATCCACCCAATGCCTGCTCTCTGTGCGTACTCCCTTTCAATAATAGGAGCGGTATCAACACATACGCGGGTTCGCAATTCGCTTTCAGCGGTCTGTTTGATAAAAGTGACAAGTTCTAAAAGGCGTTCACGAATAAGTTCGTGATAATCATCACCCCACGCGTAGCGGGAGATCTGTCCTCGTCCCGGATCTTGTGCGAGTGCCTCCGGTGGATCAAGCGTATAATAGTTCATCGCGAGGCTAATAACAGATTTCGCCTCTGTTAGAAGTCGACGGACATCTGTCTTAAGAGGAAGATGCTTTTCAAGATAGTGCATCTTCCCGGCGTACCCGCTTTCTATCCACTGCTGATAGCGTGCAATTGTTTCACTGTGCGCGGCAGGCGTGATTCCAACGAGTTCAAATCCAAGTTCGTTTGCGCGCGCATGAATTTGCTTTTTAATTATACCTTGCGGTTCGGTGAGGTGGGTTTGATACATAGAGTGCCTCTCCATAGAGTCGCCCTCCACTACGTTACGGGCTACTGTTTAGTTTTATCTTTAATTTTCTACCCAAAGCAGCAGCCTGCAACAACGGCGCAGGCGACTCGAACACGAAAACCGTCAAGTTACAAATGCCGTTACTTATCCGCAAGGTATAATTAAAAAGACCCGCGCGGGTAGGATCCGAGAACGTTGACGTTCCGACACAATCCTTCAAGCCGCTCAAATGCGACGATGAGGCGTTCGTCGGCAATATGACCCTCCATCTCAGTAAAGAAGATATATTCCCACGGTTTGGTTCGCGACGGCAAAGATTCTAAATAACTCAGATTCAATTGCGCCTGCTCTAAAATACCCAAGGCTTGGTGTAGTGCCCCAACCTTGTCCGGAATTGCGAAAAACAGCGAAGTCCGATCATGCCCGCTTGGCTCTGGAATGTGCTTTCCGATCACAAAGAAGCGGGTTGTGTTATCAGGGTCATCCATAATGGCGTTCGCGACGATTGGAACCTCATAAATTTCGCTTGCGAGTTCACTTGCGATGGCAGCTGTCGACGACTCTTGTGCAGCGCGTTGCGCCGCCTCAGACGTACTGACAACCTCAATCTGCTCAGCACCAGCGAGATGTCGCCTCAACCATGTCTTACATTGTGCGAAAGGTTGCGGATGCGAGTAGATACACTGAATTTCCGCGAGCGGTGACTTTGATAAAAGGTGCTGTTTTATCGGTTGGAATGTCTCTGCACAAATCCATAACGGCGTACGTTGGAAGCGTTCTAAAACATCACGAACAGTGCCTTGTGCTGAATTTTCAATAGCCACCACACCGTAGTCCGCCCTCCCAGATTCAACCTCAGTAAAAATGTCAATCTGTGGGTGGACAGGGATAAACTCAGTTGACGTACCGAAATGAGATAGAGCCGCCAAGTGCCCGAAACTGCCAACCGGCCCGAGGAAAGCCACCCGCTCCGGATCCTGCAAGGAGCGGGACGCAGATAAAATCTCGGTCCAGATCGCCTCAAGTGCGGCTTCAGGGAACTTGCCGTGATTTTGTGCCTTCAAACGTTCAATAATCTGCTTCTGCCGATGCGGAACATAAACCTCTGCAACGCCTGTTTCTGCTTTCACCGCACCGACCTGTTTGGAAATCTCAGCCCGTTTCTGTAGCAGTCCTAAAATTTGGTCGTCAATCTCGTTAATCTGGTCTCGGTACTTTGTTAGTTCCAAAAAATAGATCTCCGTGTTAATGGCGGTCAGCCGTCAGCCGTTGGCTGCCTGCAAAGAGGTTTTCTTGCTGACCGCTATTAAGCTAACTATCCAATTTCTTCATAGCGGCAATCATTTCCTCGTCTGAGGGGTTATTTTTCACCATCTTAGTGAACGCCTCAGCACTTATCTTGTGTTCCTCCAGGAACATCTTATCCTGCGGTCACGGGTAGATATATTCACCGAGGATACCCTGCAGTTTTGCACTGGCTTTATCACTAATCCTGGCTAACCATGGAATATCCCCAACAATCATGTCCCGGTGCCGTGGTTTCCAATCAAGAGCCATCTGTTTCACCTGTTCCTTTGAACCTGAGTATTTCTATAAAAACCTATAGAAACCTCGGTTTGCAATCACCAAAGATTGGTGGAACCTACAAAGTTAGCACCGAAATGCTAACGCCTTTTTTACTTCCGAGTGTCCTCACAGTGTCTGGGTTCGTCTCACTCGCGTATGAACCTATCACAGCCGTTTCCCCGACGTGGTTATTGTCAGGGGTGTTTGGTTTTTACACAGACGACTGGACGCGACACAGGAGAATTGAACCCCTGAAAACGCCTACGTTTGTCGCTTTCAATAGAAAACCCCAAACAGATTTCTCAAAAAATTATGGGATCATCTATGTTTAGAGGGATATAGGAGATACTCCTTCCTTTGCTATTCAGCAAGCTGACGTAAAGTTTCCTCTAAAAGTCGCTGATACCGCCCATATTCCGTCCAATCACCAATGCGTAATGCATCCTGTCCCTCATTGAAATAACGATTTGCTTGTTCAATGAGTCCTTGTGATGAGGTCTGGTCTGTCCCGATATCAGCCGCGCCGATGGCATCAGTTGCCGTTGTCGCAGTGGCAGTCTGGAGCCCTGTTCCCCGCCCGAACATCTCGACGAGTGCCTCCTCAAGAGTTTCACCCCATACGACTTTGTTCCCATATCCGATGACGACCCGCCGTAATTCAGGAATAGCGGTTTTTTCATCGTCGGATTGTATATAGATAGGCTCAACATAGAGTAGGGAGTTGTTCATCGGCAGAATCAACAGATTTCCGCGTAAGACGCGGGACCCTTGCGTATTCCAGAGGCTGATCTGCTGCGAAATCTCCGGTTCTTGGCTAATAAAGTTCTCTACTTGCATCGGTCCTGCGACCTGTTTCCCTTTCGGGAACCGGTAAACAAGGAGCTGCCCGTATTGGGGCAAGTCGCATCGGGCAGCGAGCCATGCAGTGAGATTCGGTTTGTTGAGCGGTGTGAAGGGCAACATCAACATAAATTCCGATTCCTCGCGTCCCGGCGGTCTGATGATGACATAATACGGGTTCAACCGGTTGTCCATTTGCTCCGGAACTTTGGGCTACTGGCTGCGGTGCGAAGGGACTCCTTGGCTGCGGAGAAGCAGCTTGTCGAGTTTGGGCATCTGTATTGTCATAAAGTTCTTTGCCTATCTCCCATTTATCCTCGCCCGCGTAAAAGGTCACCGGGTCTTTCATGTGATAATTCTGATAGACACGAGCTTGGATAAGGAACATAGATGTCGGGTATCGGATATGCGCCTTGAGTTCATCCGGCATCTCCTCAAACGGCTTGAAAAGATTCGGGAAGATCTTTCGATAACATTCCGCGATCGGATCCTGTTCTCGCTCCATAATGTAAAAATCGACAGTGCCATCGTAAGCATCAACAACGACTTTAACAGAATTTCGGATATAGTTTCCCCACGGTTCACCGTCTCGCTGCGTATCTGAAATCTGTTGTCTTCTCTCACTGACGAACTCTCGCATTGAAACGGAATAAGGATAGCGGTGTGTGATGGTATAAGCATCAATCATCCAAATCAACCTGCCGTCATGAATAATTATGTAAGGATCCCCATCGTACCGTAAGAAGGGCGCGATTTTTTGGATCCGGCTTTTGATGTTTCGTTCGTAGAGGATTCGACTTTCCGATGAAATTTCACCCGGTAGCACGAAGTTAATTTCGTTATTGAACTTCAGCATATATACCATCTTGCGCCAGAAAGAGCTCAGTTGTACGCCACCCTTTCCTTGATACGCATATTCGGCGTATTGTTGTCCCTCCTGCGGATAGTCAAACTCAAGTCCTTCGCTCCGTTCTGGATGTACGATCACATAGCGATCCGTACGTTCACCATAATAGATACGGGGTCCCGGTGTTTCGCTGAACCGATGTTGCCACTGCTCCGTATAGTCAATGGGTGGCAATCCTTTAATGTACATGTTAGGTTTGCCGTTATTAATTTCGTTAACCGGACTCACAACAGCACCATATCCGTGCGTGTAGGTATAGGTTTGCTTATACCAGTCATTTCTGATTTCGGCAGGGAGTTCGTTGATATTGAGTTCTCGTCCAGAGAGCATCACCTGTCGAATCTCACCATCAACGACATAGCGATCGATATCGACATCGTTGAAATCATATTGTGACCGCAATTCCTGGAGTTGTCGGAAAGTTCTGCGCAAGGGCCGCCAATCCCAGAGACGAATGCTATTGAAAACAGAAGCGTTTTCAGGACTCCTTATGTCATCATAACTGAGTTGTTCTATCAGCGGATATTCTTCTTCTGTCACGGTGTTCTCAGCCAAGCCGTAAGCTTGAAGTGTCGCTTTGATGTTGTAGTTGATATAGTCTGCCTCTAATACCTGTTTTCTGGGTTCAACCTGCCATCTCTGTATAGCAACGGGGTAGATTTGCCCGAGGAATCCAGCAATCAAAAACACAGCGAGCCCGCCAAAAGCTAAAGTGTTGCGTTGTAAGAAGATACTAATGATGAAAATGAGAGCACACAGAACTGTAAGTCCAATCAAGAAGTACAATATGGGGAGTCGTGCCTTCATTGCGGCATACCCGCCACCACCACGAACAATATCGTTTGTGGTATAGAGCAGATCAAACATAGCAAAGCGGTAGTTCCATGCTCGGAATAGGAGTGTCAGACCCACCAGAGTGAACAAATGTGCTTTCACGTTGAAAGGTGGACGGAACCGAAACTGACTGGTATCTCCCGTGATTAGCCCGTGAAAAAAGTAGATGACGATTGCAAATATCGTCACTAACATAAAGACCCCGAAAAGCGTCCCACAAACATAACGCTCCGCTGGCATCCTGAAAATGTAGTAGGCGACATCCTTATCAAAGATAGGATCGCGCGCAGGAGACATGAAGAACGCTTTCTGCCCCAATTCAATTTGAACAGGCGTATTTAAACGGATGGCGTTATCCAAAATTGCTTCAACCCGTGCATCCTGACTTGTACCGTCCACCTGGACGCTTATCTGATCCCCGACCTTTATATTTTTAGCTTGGAGTTCGAGTTGCGAAACAGGAATTTCGGCAGAATTGAAATTTTCTTCTACGACAATAGGAGCGGCGGCACGGAAAGCGAGATTCTCGGCATTGGTGTAGCGCAGATAGATCTCCCATCGGTCACTGGCTGCGTAGCCCATCATGACACTAAAAAGAACCGCAAGGAGTGTGAGCCCACCGTAAACCAGTTTTCGCGTATCACCGGGATTGTTTGCGGCATCGCCCAGGAAATCTGCCCCCCCCATAAAAGAGGGACTGAGATGTGCTGGTGTGAATCGATAAATCAGGGCAAGGTTCGTCAAGAGGATTGCCAAATAGCAACCCGCTACAATTACACCGATGAAAATTTTTGTTGTAAGAATTTTAGTGTAAACGCTGAAATAGTCCACTACCTTAAACCATAGGAAGTCGGGATACAGGTTAACCCAGATGGCACCTAATCCGCCGACAACCGCGAGTATGGCGATAGTGAGAATAAAGCGTTTGGTTCGTGAATCCATATTTTTAACTATTAGCCTCCGAGCACCGTTCCTCTACAGATATGTAACTCCTAACGGAGTATTTTAAAGGAACGGAGTATTTTAAATGAGTAGTCTTCGCGCTGTCCGTCATGGTTTTAATAGTTTAATGGGCTCTGCTACCTCCTGAAAAAAACATCTCCCCAGCCCCACCAGAATTTATCGAAAACCTGCCTGAAATGAAATTAGGTTTCCTTAAATGGCATAATTTGTCTTTGCTTTACATTTGAAGGCAGCCCAAGAGCCATAAATTAAAAAGTTTGTCCGAGTCCGAGATGGTATTTCATACCGGGTTCCACGCTGATCAGATCCGTATGCCATGCTGCTGCGAAGTCCAGTGAGAACGCCCCGAGTTGCAAGCGAAGTCCAGCCCCGATTGAGGCTTTGACATCTTCAAGGCGGATACGGTTCTTATCGCGAACAAATATCTTGAAAGGATTCTTCGGTCCATATTGCCAATCTGACCAAGCTCCACCCAAATCTGCGAAGGCAATTCCGCGTATCCCGCCGAGCGTCCACTGCACGGGCCATCCGAAGTGAAGCACGTCTATGAAGGGGATACGAACCTCGAAGTTGAGAAGCCCGATACGTGTTCCAACCAACTCTTCGTAATTATAGCCACGTAGCGTATCTATCCCACCGAGATAAAAATAGGATCTATCATCACCGAAACTACCACCGAGCAATAACCGCGCAGCAACAGTAGACCGTCTGCCCAACCCGAAATAGCGTCGTGCATCAAAAATAACATTTGTTAGCGACAATTCACTACCAAGTGCCGGGAAGGATTGTTCAAGTTCGATACGGTACCGCGAACCGGTATAAGGTGTCCACTCCCGCCACATCGTCGTATCTCCAACAAATGCAATGGAACCCGTTGTGAGTAAGCCTCTATCGTTGTACGGATCCAAAGGTTCGCGCGTTTGGAAGTTGAATGAAAACGGCTTTGAGTACATTGAGAACACAAAGTCAAGTCGATGGTATCTGTCAAACGGGATAATTGACATACGCACCGAGTCCGGTAATCCGTTGTAGAATGCCACGCCTTCTCTGTATACCACCCAAGATATGGTATTCATGATAGTTGTAAATCATTGCCCCGATATCAGTTCGGTGTGTCAAAAAACCGTATTGTGCGATAAAATCCGGTGTAAGGTAGCTGGATTGGTTCATCACGCTAACCCCGATACGATGGTTGCCTAACATGTCACTGCCGACGATTTGCACCGTACTTCTCAGGAGGCCATCTGCCCCGAAACTGAAATCCGGGAAAATAGCATCTAAAGCAAAAGAGGATTTCGTGCTGTATTTCCGCTTGGCAATCCTATAATTTTCTTGTTCTTCTTCCGTTAAAATTACAGCGGGTTCCGCCACGCTTGAAACCTCGATTTTTTCCTCAATCGCCTTGGCAATCTCCATGATACAGACATCGTATTTTCCATTCTGGTAGGCACTAAACAATAGGTGTTTGCCATCCGGAGCCAAGCTCGGATTGAAACAACCTGTCATCATACTGGTAAGGCGCGTCAACTCAACTTCTAAAGATCGAGAACCCACAGGTTCCGTGCTACCGTAGGGGCGAGGTGACCTCGCCCCTACGACGACTTCTCCGTTGGCGTGGCTGTCGGTTAAGAGGTTTTCTGGTGAACTCTCACTGCGAGGCAACCGCTCTTGCTGACTGCTGACCGCTGACGGCTGACGGCTATTCTGCTGACTGCTGACCGCCGATTGCTGATCGCTTTTTTGCTGATCGCTACTCCCCTGATTGCTGTCCTTCTCCACGATTTCAAGTTTGTGTATATCATAAATGCCCTGCCGATCCGAACAGAAAAGAATCGATGTTCCCTCCGGTGTCCAAGTTGGACTGATAGCGTTATAGGTGCCATCGGTCAACAAGCGTTCTGTACCTTGGTTGAGGTTCATCAGCACCAGTCTATTTTTGGTTCCTCGCTCGGAGGTGTAGATGATTTCGCCAGTTATCGGATGCCATGATGGATGCGTATCGTTAAATGGATCGAAAGTAAGCCTGTCCACTTCACCCGTCAGCAATTCAATTACATAGAGATCCGTCTGTCCCTCTTTTAGGGCAGAAAAAACTATCCGTTCACCGCTGCCATCGTAGTCCGGTGAAGTGACGTTATCGAAATCCAACTCGAAGTACTGCGTCAGCTCCTCAGTCAAAATATTGACTTCAAGGAGATAATTCGCATTGTGATGTTTGGCGATGAATGCGATCCTGTCACCGTCGGGTGCCCAGGCGAGGCTTCTACCAAACCCGCCGAAATCGGTTCGGATCTCCTCGTATTTATCACGGAAAAATCGCTTGGTGACCCGCTCGATGCGTTCACCCGTTTTTGCGGACATGAGGACAATTTCCAGAAACCCCTCATTCCCTGTGACGTAAGCGATAATATCGCCGCTCGGAGACCAGGCAGGTTTAATGTTATGCGAGTATCGAGCTTCCTCGGTAAGGTTCTTCGCGACCAGATCCGGCAATTCCCTGTCCTCAATGAGGGGCCAGTAGCGTCTTCGGACTGTCTGCCGCCATGCCTTATCAAATTCTTTGAGCTCTACTCCGAGCACTTCTTTGAAAACACTGTCAATGTCCTTCGTGCGACTCTGACGTAACCCCTGTAAAATCTCTGCGATTTTCTCTCGTCCATAAGTTTCCGTGAGATACGCCACCGCCAATTGTCCTAACTTATATCCAACGAAGGGTGAAGTGAGTCGGTTGAAATTGTGAAGTTGCGGTAGTGGCACAATATTGTTATTTATGCTGGCATCGCGGACCACCATCTCCCCAATTGCATCATTGTCTTCGGCAAAATAGTCTGCCATCCCCTCTATAAACCAGATTGGCGGGGAATAGAGGAACTCACCACTATAGATGCGGGCGTGCGGTTTCTGATAGATAATATCGTATTGGAAAATATGAATGAGCTCGTGAAAAATTACCTCTCGAAACGCTTCCAGGGACCCAGTGAACGGTATAACAATACGGTGTTTAAAGAGTTCTGCAAACCCTCCAATGCCTTCGTGAAGTTCTTGGAGAATTATGTTGGTTTCCTGAAAGTCCTTATGGGATTTGTAAAGGATGAGCGGTGTTCTGTCTCGCAATTCATGTTCAAAATCTTCGCTGTGCTGCTCGTAAGCTTCCTCGGCGATAGCCGCCATAATAGGCACGAGCTTTGCTTCACTTGGATAGTAGTGGATATCAAAATGCTCTGTCCGGTGAATGTGCCAATCGAAGCGTTGTCCGGTAATTTTGTTTTTCCCAAAACTTTGCGACCACGCAATACAAGGCGATAGCACTTCTAATATTATTGGCAGGACGACAAGTATCAGCAAGACAGCCCTCAGCAGTCGGCTTTCGGTTTCCGTCAGGAAAGAGGTTCCTTGCTGATCGCTGATCGCTGATCGCTGACCGCTATTCTGCCCTATTATCTCGCGGGCGCGGTCTCTATACGTGCCTTTTGCAAATAAGGTTCTGTTTTTATCGTCCTTCACATCACTTACCTTTTCCTTAGTTGTCAGTTGTCAGTACGCTCGCTGCGTTCGCTTTCGGTTTTCAGTTAAGAGGTTTTCGTTTAATAAAAGCCTCTTGTAACTGATAACTGAAAGGGTTGCGCAGCAACCCGTACTGATGACGGTTAACTGACAACTCAATTGACTAAATATCTATCCTCGTTCTCATAATGTGGAGAGATTTGGCGTGTAAATTCTAACACGGCACGTCTACCGAGTTCCCTGATAGTATTCGCTTGCGGTCCGACCTGTGAGAAAATGAACGACCCGATGGTATGCGCTTCAGCAGTGCTCCTCCGGTAAGACTCATCCCAGACGACCTTTTCGGTTTCAACATCAACGATCATTACACGGAGTGAGAGCAGATAGGTTTTCTGCATGTAATCCTGATAATCCAAGACATAGCGTTGCCGTTGTACGGAGTAGCGTTCTCCATAATGACGCCTTGGGCGGCTATCGGAATAAAATCGGAAACTTCCAACGATAACTGCTTTTACTTCAAAGTACTCACCGAGCTGACTTAGATGCTTTGTATCGGAAAGCCAATCTTCTTCCACGGTTTCCCCAGTGAGCAGTCTCGCCGTTTCTTGTGTGCTGATGACCTCAAACTGTTTTTGACGTGCTAAACCTCTCCGAAGTATTGAGGCGATCTCCGCGCCGACCTCTGGCGGTAGTTTTTCGTTCCGCTCTATCTGTTTTTCGCTGACGAAGGGTAAAACGGCGAAGTTGGAGTAGCGGGCGATGTCGATTTCAGATTGAATCTTCACCGGAATAGAGACACGCGTTACAGCATTGCTACACCCGCAAAGCGTCAAGACTCCCAATAGGATTCCTATTTTTTTGGCTATCTGCATCCTATGTCCCCTCATTCCGTAGATGGCGGTTCTTCTAACTCCGGGGCATCTTCATCGTCCCCTCCACTTCGCCGAAGGTGTATACGGCACCGCCGATAGTTAAGTCTGTAGTATTTATTATTTGGTTCTAATTCCGCCGCGCGCTGGTAAGAGGCGATAGCCTCCTCCATGTCTCCGAGCGCCTCATAAGCGACACCGAGGTTATTATGTGCTTTAGAGTCCTCTGGATCGATACTGATAACCTGCTTCCACCGGAAGACGGCTTCATTCCAGAGCTGCGCCTGCGCTGCCCTGATTGCGAATCGGTTGTAACCTTCCGTCCGCGTAACATCTCGCGATATTATAGCACATCCGGACAGAATCAAGCAGAGGAGAATAGCGATAGACGCGAGTTGACCATATCTTAACACGTTTATCACCTCAAGATTTTGTGATATTGGTATGTAAGCCACACCGTATATATTACACCGTACCCCCCTTTTGCGTCAAGGGAAAAATAGGGCATTTCGGGACATTGTGTTTTCACGAGGACTAAATCCGAAATACGGTTACTTCGTTTTCAGTGTTCATCGAAGTTTGCTTCGTCTTTCTTTAAAACGGATTGATTTGGCGGGATGTCGAAAAAGACACATCAGACAAACGGAATCTCATTGCGTCGGATCGAAAATAAAGGGCTGGGTGAATTCGTCAGGGTCTATCCCGTCCCTTTTCAGTTCTTTGATCCGTTCTTTTGTCTCTTGCATCGCTTCTTTCTGGTGTTGAATAAGCTCTTGACCGTAGTGATTGTCTATAGCGATCTCAAGTAGGATCTCGTCAATAGCGAGTATCTGCGACAGTGTCGCTACACCCGCGGTATCCATATCAAAGAGGAGTTTTGCATACTCGTCTGACTTCGGGAGGAATCCTGTGGTTCCTGAAAAGTCTACAGACTCGTACATCTGACGATATTTTCACAGTTTTCATAGCAAACCGAGAAATCAATAGGTGTCGTGAAAGGCGATAAACCCTCACTATGATTGGGTTTTAGACGGTTTTCATCAAAGGGTGCTATGAAAGTTGCTATGAAACTTTCACACCGGTCTATATCCGTCATAAAACTTTCTCGGTGCTGGACGGATAATTAATTGTACATCTTCCTATAAAACGTGAGTTCGACATAAGCGTGTAAGGTAGAAATCCGACCTATTCTCACACGTGCGGTCAGATTGTTGGGTTTCGCTGCGTATATTTGGACGAACGGGCATCAAAAATCGGCATTCTCTGTATAAACTAACGTAAGTTTCCACCTATTTATAGACATAGCACCCCTCTGGGGTGCGGGAACTTGAATGGACGCTTTTCTATAGACATAGCACCCCTCTGGGGTGGGGAAAGTGCTTGAAAAACTGTGCTGAAACGTTCAAAACTTGTTAGTAGCAACTCGGGTTAAACTAATGATTTTTTGTCTATTACCGCTCTACCCAACCTACGGTCACTGAGGTGAAGGTCAGGATCATTCAGTTTTAAGAAATTATCGGATTTCACGACCTTTTTTCACGATCCGGTGCGGTTAGGAAACCGCACCTACCGGGCCTGGGTCCTCAAAATCCTCCTAAAGAACGGAAAACTGAATGGCTCTGATTCACTCGCAGTATAGACTTGAAAGGAATGTCTGAATCTGCTAAACTTTAAGTCTCGGACATCGTGACACAATTGATACGCAACAAGGAGAATATTGAATGTCTAATACGACGCCACTCCGCACGGTGATTGTTGGGTGTGGTATGATAGCCGCGGGAGGCTACCAGCCGCGTTGCCAAGCGTACCCACATCGCATTGAATTGGTTGGCTACTATGACCAAGATGAGACCCGCGCCTCAGCATTGGCAGAACGAAACGGGGACACGTCTACAAATCACTTGACGAAGTGCTGAACGATCCAAACGTAGAAGCGATTGTGAATTTGACGATTCACATCTCCCACTATCCGGTTTCATTAGCAGCACTGAAAGCAGGAAAACATGTCTACTCTGAGAAACCGATTTCTATCCGAACCGATGAGGCAAACGAACTGGTAGAAACGGCAGAAGCGATGGGATTAAAACTGGCGTGCGCGCCATCGGCAATTCTCGGATACGTTCAGCAGAACGTCTGGCAACGGATGCGTGAGGGTGAAATTGGTGATGTGATTTCCGCGATCGGGAACTTCGGCGGTCCCTTGGAACACTGGCACCCGAACGCAGACGCTTTCATTATGCATGCCGGTCCATTTCGAGACGTCGCACCTTACCCGCTAACAGCGATGACAACGATGATCGCTCCAGTCAAAACGGTGCATGGCTTTGCACGAGTGGCTGTCCCAAAACGGATGTTGCACCAAGGTCCACGGAAAGGCACTGAGTTTGAGGTACATGAGAAGGATCACGGATTTGCTGTGCTTGAGTTCGAGAACGGAGCACACGGACTCATTTATCACAGTTTTACTGTCTCTTCTGGAATTCCGCCCTATGAAATCCATGGCACAGCAGGTGGGTTCTCCATTCAGGCACACGACGATGGACGCGGCATCAAGAAATTTACCCCACAAGACAGCTGGCAAGATGAGCCCTCTCCCCCGAAAGCCTTTACCGGATTAGATTGGGGCAAAGGCGTCGCGGATTTCGCAGACGCAATCAGATCTGACCGAAACCCGCGCTGTAACGGCGCGCAGGCACGGCACGCGTTAGAGGTATGTGAGCGGGTCATCGAATCGTCTGATGCCGGCAGACCTATCGATGTCATGAGCCGTTTCCCAGCACCACAGCCTGTTGGCGATGTGGCACCGTGGGAAGACGCTTCGTAGGGGCGAGGTCGCCTCGCCCCTTACCAAGAAGAGGTGACCTCGCCCCTACTTGCCCAGAGTCAGCATATTGACGAAAAGGCGATACGCACCCGCTACACCTGCCGGGAGTTGTCTATAAAAGGCGTAAGCGGCATAGGTGTAAGTCCCTTGTCCGTATTTCGCAGTGAGAAATCCGCCGTGTTGCGGTTCCTGCTCACGGTCGTTGCATGTGAGGAGTGCCTGATAGTTTGCGTCCCATTCAGCAAGGAATTTAGAACCGCGCTCCTCGACCCACCCCTCGAAATCAGCCTCTGTAATCTGATTGGGATGGTGGAAGATCGGGTTGTCTGGCATCAAAATGGTTACCTGTGCATCCTCTTCGGAGACTTCCTCCGGTCGTCTGCCCATTGTATAAGGATACGGACCGAAGGGAGCCGCATCAAATTCCGGGGTCTGATATTGAACGATGAGGTTGCCACCTTTATGCACATAATCAAGGAGCCTGCTGTTATAAGAGACGAGATCCCGTCGAACGGCATACGCCCGAATGCCAACGAGAATCGTATCAAATCGGTTTAGATCTCCGGCGCGGAGTTCATCCCTATCGAGCATCTCCACGTCGATACCGATCTGTTGCAGAGCCTCGGGTATCTTGTCGCCTACACCCATGATATACCCGACGCTCAAATTCGATGGGACTTTGAGTGGGATGCTGCGAAGCGTCATGACAGCAGGGTGATACAGGTGCCGCGGTTCAAGATCTGGGATGATCAATTGCCTGATAGCCAGTCGTATATTCCTCGCCATCATACTTCGCGATTGCTTGAATTGTGTATTCCCTTGCCGGCTTCAACATTCTTGGCAGATACCTGAAAAGCAAACATTTTGCTTGCGCCTTCGTGTGTAAAAGCGAAAGGTGCGTTCTCAGGCGATGACTGCCATCCATCCGGCAGTTTGAGTGAAAGTGTCCCCTCTGCCTCACCCTTTACGTTGTTTAGCATCTCTACTGTCGTGGTAAAGGTCGATTTTCCGCCTGTCATGGTAGACTCAGAGATTGGAATAACGCCGATACGCGGTGAAACAGATACACTGATAGCAGGAGCGACCGTTAGCAAACGTCGTCTTTCCCCCCAGGGTCTATTAATTGAAACTGTTTGTGCTGGCTGCGTCAGCGTAAAGTCCACCCCATCTACACGATAGGTTACAACACCATTGACCTCAGGCGATGCGAAGGGTAGAAAGCGAAATTCTGGACGCTTCAGTGTATAGACAGCATCGTGATACTCAGACGCGCGGGTCCAATACGGCTGCGTGTAATCGGCGTTCTGCGCCACCTGCACCTCAAACACGATAGAGATGGGTTCGTTCGTCGGTATAGGTATTATTCCTTCCCGATCCGAGTCCTTCTGCGGACGATGCACGTTCCAGCCTTCGGGGACGTGGAGTGCGGCATTGACGAACTCAGCTGCAATCGGAGTGGGATTCACCATTCGCATTCCAATTGAAAACTTTTGCCCGGGAATTGCAACGGCAAAGGTTTCAGATGAACGGGTTTCCGCTGTGGATTGAACCAGTACTTCTAAAGACAAACCGAGAGCAGCGTTCGCGGCGGTCATAAATTCCTGTTCTTTATTCCGAAGCAGGAAAAGAAGATGTGACCGAGTGTTGCCATCAAGGTCTATACGCTGGACGCTTTCGATCAAGCCGCGAGCCGTTTTTAACCCGTTGGTAAGATGAGGAACGACTGTCCAAGGGTGGCGGGCATCATAATCGCGTATTGCGGTATCGACGCTTTGCTGAAGTTGTGCAAACTCTGCGTCTAATGCAGATGTATTTGCTAACCTCGCCATCCCCATAATTGTCGTGTCAATCCCATCAAAGAGACTCTCTTCGGGTTTTCGCTGCTCGGTAAGGGTCGTATCCACTAAGCGTAATTCCGCAACGGCAGAACCCTTGGAGGCGCGTGTCTGACCAGCACCTTGTGAACGTTGGAAACTAAGCCCCTGGCGTGCAATTTGGGAGTATGAGAGTCCTAATAAAGCATTGTATTCACCCTGTATCAATTTTTAGCACAGGTGTATCGGGAGTTTCGGTGGTATTGCGTCGCCATCTGGAACGCGCGATATAGAGTTTCTTCGGTTGCCACGGCTGTAGTCCTGCTGCGAGATGCTCTGGAAATTGAGTCGCATCGCCTGCGGCACGGAATGCCTCTAAAGTCACGACTCCAGATGCTTGATGGTGCCCGTGTCCGTCTTGGCGGTTGCCCTGAAACCGAGCGATGATGACATCGGGACGATATTGACGAATCAGGCCGACCATATCCTCCAAAAGCATCTGATAGTCCCATTTTTCCAAAGTCTCGTCCAGCCGCTTGGAATAACCGAAATCGACAGCACTGCTGAAAAAGAGGTCAATACCATAGTAGCGCACAGCAGCGAGATGCTCCTCGGTCCGTACGATACCCAGCGCGTCAAATAATTCGGGTCCGATAAGGTTTGCACCGCCCTCACCACGCGTAGTTGAGTACAATCCCGTTCTGATGCCGCGTGCCCGGCTGAGCCACGTCAACAATGCACCATTTTCGTCGTCAGGATGGGCGACGGTGTGTAAGACGGTGGCAGTTGTCTGTAGGCGTTGTAAGGCGCGCCAAGCTTCCGAAGCGTTCGTTGCCCCGGCCATTTCTCCAGTATCTGCCATTGTCGTGAGTCCTCCTACTATTCCGAGCAATGCAAAAACCAAAATTGATACTACGATTTTTCTGAGCATTAGAAGATTCTCCAATTTTTTAATTATTGGGTTTTCGCTCTGCCCTCCATTACATTACGGGCAGGTTTCCGGTAATTCGCAGTTGGATTTGAGGATCTGTCCCTTCCTTTCATATCGTTTCTAGCGGTATCCGATGTCAGGCAAGAGTGTCCTTACGATTCAGGCATGGCACCACGGAGCATCGCCACACTCTGTGGGACACCGACGTGTGCATCTGCCTTCCCTTCAAATTCAGATGGATATGTATCCCTGAAACCCGGCATCTTTTAGAATATTACCTACTTTAGCATAATCCAAATCTAACGTATACCATTCTCCACCACCGTAATAGGTTTTGGCATGGACAAGCACTGCCTCATCTGCAATCCGTTCCAGTTTTTCATACGGATCTGAAAGGAAATTCCCACAATCCATCGTCACCTTCAACCATTCTGAATCGATTGCGGAGACGATACGATTGACACCTTCAGGCGTACATGTCAATCCCCAATGGTTTTCAAGTCCAAGAACAACACCATGTTTTTCGGCATCTGGAAGACACTTTTCAATGGCGGCGATTATCCACTCAAACGCCTCGTCTTCTGTGTGTCCGGGGAGTGTTGGTTCTTGCCCTTCGGTTTTCATTAATTCATCGAAAGACGGGACAGTCCCCCATCGCCCTGAGTTGAGGCGAATTGAGGGGATACCGAGTTCGTGTGCTAATCGGATGCAGTGGACGGTGTGATTGATATTTTTTTGTCGCGTCGCCTCGTCTGGCGAGACGAAGCCTTGATGGATGGAGAGTGCGTATAGATCGAGTCCGTGAATGAAGGCGAGTCGTTTCAGATTTTGAAGATACGGATTGGCTTCCGATGCCATCTGTTGATGTAAGATTTCAACACCATCAAGTTCAAGCCGTGCGGCTTCTTCGATAACATGCTCAATCGGCACACGTTCAGGTTTGAAATGCCAATAAGAATAAGTGGATACACCGAGTTTCAATTTATCACCTCAAGTGGGAGTGTTTGTGCTCTTATGATAGCATAACTCGGAATGCTAAATCCACTCTTTTGATTGGTTATCAGTCGTATCAGTTATCGGTTATCGGTTGTCAGAGGATTAGTCATCATACCTCGCGGTGAGAGCAGCAGTCAGCTATCGGCGTTTGGGATAGGATGTATATCGTCTGAATCGCGGATTATCGCGGATGACGCAGATGACGCGGATTTTAGGAAACAACGTTTGTGTATCAGGGTTTCCGGTGCGACACTAAAACTTCATCCCATTCTGCAGGAAACACCCTATCAAAAACACCTTGCCTTTTCTTTCTCATCCAATAGTCCGCGCACCACCCTCTCCTGTAGGAGGGATCTCCGAATCCCGACTCTTAACTGAGAACTGAAAACCGATAACTGATAACTAATTTTTACATTTTTCCCAAATTATGCACAGTTTCCACACTAAAAATGTGTCTTTAATAATAGAACGGGTTCTTTTTTTGAACGTCTTTCTGTCGAACACACGTTAGAAACGCCTAAGGAGAACATTATGCTCGCAAAATACAGGTATTTGCAATGGGTCTTTACTCTCTTACTTGTTGTCGCTTCCAGCAGTTTTGCTGGGGGTTGGGAACAGATAACCGAACTGCCAACATGGAGAATTGGTGCTGACGCTGCTGCCGTCAATGGTAAAATTTATCTCATCGGCGGTTACGACCAGCATGAAAAATTTAGGGGGACGTGCCCCTGCACTCTCAACGGTAGATGTCTACGACACGCAGACGAACACATGGCACACAGCTGCGAATATGCCGACACCGCGGGTGGCTGCGCGAACTGCAGTCTTTTCCAACGAAATCTACACGTTTGGGGGCTACGACCGAAAGGGACCCCGGGGTGCGTTCAGATACAAAAAGAACGTTGAGATGTATGACACAGGAACCGACACATGGGTCAAGAAGCGGGATATGCCCACACTCCGTAATGGGTTTATGCCAGCGGTCGTTGATGGAAAGATATACATCATCGGTGGGAGTGTTCACGACAAAAAACTTGACCGTGATGTGGCAACAGGCCTCGTTGAGGTCTACGATCCGTTGACCAACAAATGGGAGAAGCGGGCAGATATGCCGACAGAACGAGATGCGGACGCTGTCGTTGTAGACGGTAAAATTTATGTTATCGGCGGTTATACTTGGCTGAGGGCCCCCGGCCTCATCGAACGTTTTGTGAGAAGTATTGAAGTATATAATCCGAAAACCGACAAGTGGCGTCAGCTCCCTGAGATGCCAATGTTCAAAGGTTGGTTTTCAACCGTTGCTGTCGATGATGAGATTTATACAATAGGTGGTATTAATCTGGAAACTAAACGCACCGGCGATGTGGATGTTTATAATCCAACGACCAGCAAATGGCGCAAAGTCGAGCCAATGACGATTCCAAAAACGACATCGGCAGTTGTTGTTAGGGGGACAATCTATGCCTTGGGGGGTTTAAGAGACGGCGGACAATTTTCGCCAATCGTTGAGGCGTTTGACACCGGTTTTCTGGCCGTTGACCCAAAAGGTAAACTTCTGATACACTGGGGTGAACTGAAAAAATCTCAGTAAACTATGTAACACAAGTCGCCACCTATAGAAAATCCATCAGTTTTCTATGAAAGTTGAGACAGGCACGCCTTCGCTCCAGCGGAGCGATATATCTATAGAAAAATTTTGCTCTTTTCTTCCGCTCCAGATGAAGTTTAATAAAATATTTGGGTAATTCTATGTTCCCCCAGGCCCGGTAGGTGCGGTTTCCTAACCGCACCGGGCATCGGTAAAAATTACCCGATTAAATTCTTAATCTTCATGTAGGGCAAACCTAAACAGGGACAGAACCTTCTGAATGTGCTGCACAGGTGATGTTTTCCAAGTTTAGGGAGCAACTTACGTTATATATTATACCCCGTAGGGGTAGATCTCATGCCTATCCAGTTTATGAAATAAAAAATATAGAAATATGATATACTTTTTTATATCAGGAAAATATTATGCGGTAAATTATTTGTTTTTCTTTTCTCGCCTACCTAAGCGTGTTGATTCAATTGTTTGTGGATAACTTATGATGGAGATGTAGATATAACCAAATCTGTTCGCGCACCGTGGAGGATCCTGATGGTAGCAGACGATGTTCAACTAATTCGTAGAATTTTGTCAGACGATGACGAAGCGTTTAGTATCTTGGTTCAAAAGTACCAAAAGAGCGTTCATGCCCTCGCGTGGCGGAAGGTTAACGATTTTCACTATGCCGAGGAAATTACGCAAGATACCTTCCTTCAAGCATACAAAAAACTCTCAACACTCAAAAACCCTAACCAATTTTCGGGTTGGCTCTACGTCATTGCAAATCGACTTTGCATTAATTGGCTCAACAGACACAAACCTGCGATGCAATCGCTGGAGGACACGCCTATGGAAGAGATAGAGGAATCCGCTTATAACCATTTTGCCGCGGAACAGCGCGAAGCCGAAGGTACTAAGTATCGCCATGAAATCGCCCAAAGACTGCTATCCAAACTGCCGGAGAGTGAACGGACAGTCATGACGCTCTACTATCTCGGTGAAATGACAGCGAAGGAGATAAGCAAATTCTTAGGTGTCTCGGTAAACACAATTACAAGTCGACTGCGGCGGGCGCGAGAACGTTTGCAGCAGGACCAAGAACGCTTGGTTCAGGAAGTGCTCGGCGGTGTGCAGTTATCCACCAACCTCACCGAGAACATCATGCGGCAGGTCGCCGACGTGAAACCGATACCATCTCCGGTTGCAAAACCCATACTTCCGTGGGGTGCTTTTGGCATCGCGACCCTTCTGGTTGTCTTGCTGTTAGGCGCGACCGGCGAATACCTCGTCCGCTTCCAGAGACCCTATAGTTTTGATGCGGTATCCCAACCCACGGTTGAACTTGTTGACACTTTCATCGTCCTTGATGTCGATTCAAAACCCGATGTACGGAACCAAGTCGGACGTGCGACCTCCGTTGATAAAAATATCGGGACAGGACTACAGGCTTCTGAGACACCCTTGGTATCCGATGCACAGGGGAATTCCCTTAGATTTTCTACAGCACAGTGGACACAGAAAGCAGACATGCCAACAATCCGGTCTGACTTTTCCACCTGTGTTGTGGATGGAAAGATATTCGTAATAGGGGGCAGTCTACGGCTGGAATGGGACGAATACGGGGACCTGTCGCTTTCAACCGTAGAAATGTACGACCCTGAAACCGATACATGGGAAGGAAAGGCGAATATGCCGACAGTTCGATCTAATGTGTCTGTCTCAGTTGTGGATGGCAAAATCTACGCCATTGGTGGATCAAAAACAAAGAAGTATCAGGTGCCTCGCGGTTCGGGCACGAGTCTGAAGAACTGCCAACTGTAGAAATGTATGATCCGGCTACGGATACATGGACCCAGAAAGTGGATATGCCGACACCAAGGAAGACCAAGACCTGCGTCGTGGATGGCAAAATCTACGCCATTGGTGGATGGTTAACTACTAATGAACAGTCGCAGTTAGAAACTGTGGAGGTCTATGATCCAGCGACGGACACATGGGCAAAAGCCCAAAGTATGAACCATGCGCGTTGTTCTACAGCAATGAGTGTTGTGAACGGAGAAATCTACGCTATAGGTGGGATAGGTTGGCCCCCGAATCGGGACCAGTCAGGTCGGTATCTTTCAGATCCGTATCTTTCCAGTGTTGAAGTGTTCAATCCAAAGACGAACCGATGGCAGGAAAGAACAGAGATGTCTGTTCCGAAAGCGGCTCACTCGACAAGCATAATTGATGGCAAAATCTATGTCATGGGTGGGTACTTTGTGAAAGATAGAAAATTAAAGACCCTCTCAGCGATTGAGGTCTACGATCCCGCAACCGATCGTTGGACCCAAGAGTCGGACATGCTCATTGGAAAGTTCGGACATGCGACTGAGATAATAGATGGGCAAATTTATATTTTGGGCGGAAGTGGTGGCGTTGGTAAAGGTCTGCTTACGAGTGTCGAAGTCTACGACCTAAGAGAAGTTTCCCGGCGTATCAATTCAATAGAAAAGTTGTGAAAACGGTGCGAACTAATGAAAAAAGACAGTAATTGAATGTCCGCAGGCGAGGTTTCCGAATTCCCTCCTGTCCCGCTGATAAGGGGAATTGAGGGGGTTGGGGTTTCCCACTGACGGCTGACCGCTGATTGTCCTCCTCTGTAGAAGCGAGTGTTTTTGCTTGGGTGTTTCCCCATGCTCGCGATCTTATACACATACTGCCCCTCTGGGGCTATTTTTTTTGGGAGACATCTTTTCTACACACCTATCGCCCCGCTGGGGAAACCAAAAACCTCGTGACACAAAGAGACGCAAGTCCGCGTAATCTGTGTAATCCGCGACACTCCGCGATTCAGACGAAAATACACACATGCTGAAAAAATACCTCGCCTTTTCTGTTCCGACCTCCCGATCCCGACCCTTGAAGTTTCTTGTCGGAGGGGTTTGTAACCCCAACATCTTTCATCATCCGATGCACCTGTGATTCAGACAAACATTGCCGGAGTTCTTATTTTCCACCGACTGCTGACCGCCCTCTCCTCTATAGGAGCGATCTCCCGATCGCGACCCTCTCTTTCCCCTTCCCATTAATTAGCATGTGTCAGATACAATTGACCGCCTTGTAGGAGGGATCTCCGAATCCCGACTCTTATAGTAAAATTAGTAAAATCCGAACATAAGTGGACAGGTGTCCAATGAAAAAGGGCCCCACCTCCGCTGACGAGGATTGTAGCCTCGCCCCGTAATGTTCAAGTAATTATAGATTTTACTATAACTGATAATTCATCAGCAATTTCACAACCGCATTGGATTAAAATTCAAATTTTTTCATTTTTTTTCAAATTAGACACAATTTTCGGAAAAAAATTGTGTCTTTAATTATAAAAAGGTGCGATACACAAGAACACTTAAAACAATTGTAATCCTGTGATGCTCGCACCGAGAGGCATTACTGACACGGACAATGCCTCTATACAGGCTTTGAAAAGGTTTGAAGTCGAAACGGACATGTAATGCATACCGGAAGTCTAACTTACGGACTGGACTGTCAAGCATTAAATGGAGGTAAACCGTGAAAATACGTTGGACGTTAAGTATATTGCTGGCGAGGTTTTGCGGCGTACTCGCCCCGACGACTTCTGCGCAGTCTCCTATAGAGGCTTGCGGGACAATGCGAGGCAATACGCGCACTCGGCGTTGATTCATGCGATCTGCATTCCGAACCTCGCCAACTGTCCTGTGTACACTTAATTATGGATTTTACCATAGATGAAAAAGGAGATAAAAATGATACACCGACAAATCCTCACATCTCTCTTTTTGCTCACATTATAGGTGGCACTGATCCGGCGTGGTCACCCGATGGGACGGGAATCGCTTGCAGTATAGATGAACGCCTTATATTCGTCAATCTCCGCACACGCGCGCGAAAACAACTCCTACCTCAGAAAGCAATACAATGGCAACGTCTCCCATCTTGGTCGGCAACAGGTAATAAACTCGCCTTTTCTGGGAACAATCATCCGGTCGCCTTGGATAGGCAGCAGCGCAACGAATGGATGGATAAAAATACAATCTTCATTGTCAACAGCGACGGCACCCGTCTCCAACAACTTGTTGCTGAAGCCGGTCCCTATGCATGGTCTCCTGAGTTATCACCGGATGGACAAGAAGTCCTTTATACACAGGCAATTCAGGGGGCACACCAGATCTTAAAAATCGACGTGCACAGCGGTATTCGGACCCAATTGACGGATAATATATGGAGTTTTGGCGGGGATTGGTTCGATCCTACGCATGCCTTACCGGTATCACCACAACCGCACTTGCTAACAACGACATGGGGAAAAGTGAAAAAATGAGAATAATGGAAATGTGGGTACAACCAAATCTGTTCGCGCATCATGGAGGGTTGTAATGGTGGAAAACGATGTTCAACTGATTCGCAGAATTTTGTCAGGAGACGATGGAGCATTCAGCACTTTGGTCCAAAAGCATCAAAAGGGGGTTCACGCGCTCGTGTGGCGGAAGGTTAGCGATTTCCACTATGCGGAAGAGATTACGCAAGATACCTTCCTTCAAGCATACAAAAAACTCTCGACACTCAAAAACCCTAACCAATTTGCTGGGTGGCTCTATGTCATCGCAAATCGACTTTGCCTTAATTGGATTGAAAGACACAAACCTGCGATGCAATCGCTGGAGGATACGCCTGTGGAAGAAATAGAGGAATCCTCTTATATCCATTATACCTCGGAACAGCGCGAAGCCGAAGGCACCGAGCATCGTTATGAAATCGCCGAAAAACTTCTGTCCAAACTGCCGGAGAGTGAACGCACGGTCGTTACGCTCCACTATCTCGGCGAAATGACAGCGAAGGAGATAAGCGAAATTCTTAGGTGTTTCGGTAAACACGATTACAAACCGACTATGGCGGGCGCGAAAGCGTTTGCGGCAGGACCAAGAACGCTTCGTTCAGGAAGTGCTCGGCGGCGTGCAGTTCCCCGCCAACCTATCCGAGAACATCATGCGACAAGTCGTTGACCTGCAACCGACACCGCCTCCAATAGGGAAACCGCTGTTCCCGTGGGGTGCCTTTGGTATCGCGACCCTTCTGGTTGCCTTGCTGTTAGGGCGCGACCGACCAATACCTCGCCCGATTTCAGAGACCGTATAGTTTCGAAGCGGTATCCCAACCCACGGTTGAACTTATTGACACCTTTATCGTTCTCGATGTCGATTCAAAACCCGATGTGCGGAACCAGATCGGACGAGCGACTTCCACCGGTAAAAACAGTGGTGCAGGACTACAGGCTTCTGAGACACCTCTGGTATCCGATGCGCAAGGGAATTCTCTCAGGCTTTCTACATTGCAGTGGACGCAGAAAGCAGACATGCCAACAGCCCGGTCTTGCTTTTCTACCAGTATTGTGGATGGCAAGATATTCGCAATAGGGGGCCAAGCACCAGCCGAACCTGACGAATTTGGGGAAAGGGCTATTGCGACAGTAGAAATGTACGACCCGGAAACGGATACGTGGGAACGAAGGGCAGATATGCCGACAATTCGGTCTGGCGTATCTGTCTCAGTTGTGGATAGCAAAATCTACGCTATCGGTGGTGAAGAAATAAAGAAAATTGTGCGGCATAAGGGTTGGATAAACAAGGTTAAACAACTCTCAACCGTGGAGATGTATGATCCGGTTACGGACACATGGACCCAGAAAGCGGATATGCCCACACCAAGGAAGACCAGTACCTGCGTTGTGGATGGAAAAATCTATGCCATTGGTGGGTCATCAATTACTAATAAACAGTGGCGATTGGAAACTGTGGAGGTATATGATCCAGCAACGGACACATGGGCAAAGGTGAGAGATATGAACCATGTGCGTTATGGTGCAGCACTCAGTGTTGTGAATGGAGAGATCTATGCTATGGGTGGGACGGGGTGGGCCCGGATTCAGGGCCAGCCAGATCCGTATCTTTCCAGTGTTGAAGTGTTCAATCCAAAAACGAATCAATGGCAGGAAAGAACAGAGATGCCTGCTCCGAAAGCGTGGCACACGGCAAGCGTAATTGATGGGAAAATCTATCTCATAGGGGGTTACTTTCGGGAAGGTAAGGAATATAAGAACCTTTCAAGGGTTGAAATCTACGATCCCGCAACCGACCATTGGATCCAAGCATCGGACATGCCGATTGGGAGATCGGGACATGCGACTGAGGTCATAGATGGGCAAATCTATATTTTCGGGGGCGACAGTATCGATGTTAAAGGTCCGCTTACGAGTGTCGAAGTTTACAACCCATAGTTGTCAATTTAGGGATTCTCCGCTGTGTGTTGAAGTCGTTTATAGGATTTGTTGTTGATACACACTAAAATGAGTTGTGGGTCTGTTTCAGGACGCCGAACCGGATCAGTTCCGTCAAATCGCAGCCCACACATTCCCTCGATTTCGCGTTGAAAATCGAAAATGGATATTATAAGGAGTGATGTTATGAAAAGCGCAATTGTTAATCGAAAAAATTTGGTGGTGATTTTAGGTGTTGTGTTGATAGGCATTGGCGCGCAGGGCATTAACTATGGTCAGACTGCTGACGAGTACACTCCAGCAGTAACCATCGAACTGCTCAAGGACGGAATTAAAATAGGCTTTGGGACACACGGAAGATTTTCCGTTTTTAACGTAACAAACCGCAGTACTGCTTCTACCGATTCAGTTCGCAACTCCAAATGGCAGAGGCGGGATGATGCAACGAGCCCCTGGGTTGATGTTCCTGATTCAGAAAAAACTACCGGATTATACGGCTATGTGGTAACGCTCCCGGTGAATACAGATGGGTTGGCGAGGTTAACCACAATGGCGTATGGGGAAAATACGCCAGCGGGAATATTCTGCAGCTCACGCCAGACGGAACAGTGACGAGCAGTCTCGCAGAAGTAGAAGGTGTTCCGAGCGACCCACACAAGCTAACTTTTGAGGGGCATAGGGACAGTGTCCTTGCCGTAGCGTTCTCTCCTGATGGGCGCACCTTAGCGAGTGGGAGTCGGGACAGGACGATTCGGTTGTGGGATACTAACACCGGCGAACACAAATTGACACTTGAAGGGCATACAGATGGTGTCACTTGCCTATCGTTCTCTCCTGATGGTAGCACGTTAGCGAGTGGGAGTTGGGACGATACGATTCGGTTGTGGGACGCAAAAACAGGGCAACATCTGCAGACCCTTGAGGAGCATACGGATGGTGTCCGTTCTGTAGTGTTCTCTCCCGATGGGAGCACTTTAGCAAGCGGGGGGTATGACAATACGCTTCGGTTATGGGATACTGAAACCGGACAACACAAGCCGGTACTTGAAGGGCATACGGATTATATCCGTTCCGTAGTATTCTCTCCCGATGGGAGCACGTTAGCGAGTGGGAGTTATGATAGGACGCTTCGGTTGTGGGACACTGAAACCGGACAACACAAACTGACGCTTGAGGGACATACGGATGGGGTCCTTTCCGTAGCGTTTTCTCCCGATGGTAGCACGTTAGCGAGTGGGAGTTATGACAGGACGCTTCGGTTATGGGACGCTGAAACCGGACAACACAAACTGACGCTTGAGGGACCTATGGATGATGTCAATTCCGTAGCGTTTTCTCCCGATGGGAGCACGTTAGTGAGTGGGGGTTATGTCGATACGATTCGGTTTTATGACGATACGCTTCGGTTGTGGGACGCAAAAACAGGGCAACACCTGCAGACGCTTAGAGGACACAGGCATGCTGTCGCTTCCGTGGCCTTCTCCGGGGATGGTAGCATGCTGGCGAGTGGGAGTTATGACGATACGGTTCAGGTGTGGGAATTGGCACCCGCCACGCCCACTGTCGAACTATCTCAACCCGCCACGCCCGCCGCCGAACCTCCCCAACTCGAAGGCGATCTCAACGCCGACGGTGTCGTCAATATCCAAGATCTCGTCCTCGTTGCGTCGCAGTTCGGGCAAGCTGGACAGAATGCAGCGGACATCAATGCAGATGGTGTGGTCAACATTCAAGACCTGGTCTTGGTGGCAGGGGCGTTCAATGCTGCTGCGTCGGCACCCGCGGCACATCCACAAGTCGTCGAGACGCTCACCGTCGGAGAGGTCCAGGGGTGGTTGCGCGGCGCGGAGCAACTTGAATATAAAGATGCAACGATGGCGAGAGGGATTGAGGTGCTTAAAGACCTCTTGGCACTTCTGACGCCAGCAGAAACCGCCCTGTTGCACAACTACCCGAACCCGTTCAACCCGGAGACGTGGATCCCGTACCAGTTAAAAACACCGGCAGCGGTTCGCATCGCGGTTTACAATTCGCGTGGCGTTCTGGTGCGTGAACTGTCGCTCGGGTATCAGGTAGCGGGTCGGTATACCTCGCGCGCTCGTGCAGCGTATTGGGATGGCCGGAATACAGTCGGCGAACCGGTCGCCAGTGGTCTGTATTTTTACACGCTTACCGCCGGGGATTTCTCAGCGACGCGGCGGATGGTGATTTTGAAGTAAAAGCCCAGAACAAGTTCGGGTGTCCGGCCCTGTAGTAAATTGTGTCTAAATTGACGGCTATGAGTGTCGAAGTTTACGACCCAAGAGAAGTATCCCGGCGCGTCAATTCAATAGAAAAGTTGTGAAAACCGTCCGAACGATGAAAAAAAGACAGTAATTGAATGTCTGCAGGCGAGGTCTCCGAATTCCCTCCTGTCCCCCTGATAAGGGGGATTGAGGGGGTTGGGGTTAGGACGGTTTCCCACTGACAACTGACCGCTGATTGCTAATCGCCACACGGTACGTGCACTTTACAACCACATCAGATTAAAATCCAAATTTCTTTCATTTTTTTCATATTATGCACCCTTTCCGTCCATAAAGTGTGTCTTTAATAATGGGGGGATATGATTAAAACGACATTTAAAATAAAGGAACATATTCGGATGAGCCTTACCAACAAAATGTTAGTGTTAGTCGGGTGCTTAACGTTTGGTTTCCTGTTATCCTCTGCCCAAGGGCTTGCACTGCAGGATGCGAAAATCGAAAGCAACACCGTGTCACTGAACCCGCATCGACGAGCTGCGCAACTCGGAAAAGCCGCTACGGTTATCTTAATTGTTAACGCCGATGATGGTACAATCGGCAACGGAAGTGGTTTCTTCGTTGGACGGGATCTGATTGTCACCAGTGTTCACGTCCTTGCTGGCATTCATGGCAAGTCCTATGCTTGGGAGATGAGATCGGTTAACCAACCAACGCAATATACGATCAAAGGTGTCGTAGCAAGCGATCCAGAGTACGATCTGGTTATCTTAAGGGTCGAAGGTAAAGAAGCGGGGGTTCTCCAACTGGGGGATAGCCATACAGTGAAACTTGGAGAAAAGGTTATCGCCGTGGGGACCCACGGGAGTCCTCACAAGAATGCTCCGGGTAAAATCATAGAGGGAACAATAAGCCGAATTACTGATGGATTCTTCCGCGTGAAATCCACACTTCTTCCAGGGTACAGTGGCGGTCCCGTCCTGAATGGCACTGGAGAAGTCATAGGGATTTGTATAGAGGGTGGCGAAACCAAAAGTTCAGGATACATTATCCCTTCAAATCATCTAAAAGCATTGCGAAAAAACATGTCTGAGCAAGAAAAATCTTTGGAAGAATGGCGAGAAGAACCCATGATACGTGCCTACGCGCTTGCCAATCGAGGCGATGCAGAGAAGGTCCTCGGAAGTGCTAAGGATGCCATTGCGGCTTACGACGCGGCTATACGCCTAACGCCAGATTTTGCGGCATGCTACGCCAAGCGAGGATCCGCGAAATATAATTTAGGAGACTATAAAGGGTCTATCAAAGATCATGATGCCGCCATCAGCTTGGGACTCGATTATGCAGCTGTCTATGTAAATCGCGGCGTTGCAAGAAGGAACTTACGAAACTATAAGGGAGCCATCAAGGACTATGATACCGCGATTCGTCTCGACCCAGAGAATATTGAAGCTTACCTTAACCGCGGAAATGCAAGAGCGGATTTGGGAAATTATGAGATGGCGATTGAAGACTACAATATGGCAATTCACTTAAAACCGAGAGGCATTATGCTTCCGCTCGCATACGTTAAACGAGCCAGCGCGAAATCAGATTCAGCGGACTATACGGGTGCCATCAAAGATTATGATGAAGCAGTTCGCCTGAAACCAAACAGTCCTGGCATCCTTACCGTTGCCTATCTCAATCGTGGACTTGCAAAGTTCCATTTGGATAACGCTGAGAGATGCTATTAGAGATTATGACGAAGTAATCCGTCTAAAACCAAAAAATGCGGTGCTTGCCAGCGCATACGTCCATCGTGCCGATGCAAAGGCTAAATTGGCGGACAATAAGGGAGCCGTCAAAGATTACGACGCGGCTGTTCGCCTTGTTCCAGAGGATATTGGCTTTGTTACCTATGTTTATGGCAGGCGAGCCTCTGTGAAATTGGCGTTAAGCGACAATAAGGGAGCGATTGAAGATTGTGACGCGGCGATTCTGCTTGACCCTGACCTCGCTGAAGTCTACAAAACCCGCGGCGAGGCACGATCGAATCTGGGGAACCATAGCAGGGCTACTAAAGACTATGATGCCGCAGTTTACCTAAAACCCGATTATGCCGAAGCCTACTATAAACGTGGTTGCGCAAAGGTTGAAATAGGTAACGTCTCGGAAGCAAAAGTAGATCTCCGAACCGCGTTGAAATTCGCGAAGTGGGAAAGCGATCAAGTCCTCATCGCAGACATTGAGGAAGCACTTCGCCTCTTGAAATGAATAGGACTTACGCAGTTGGTCTCACAAGTCCCGTTGATAAGGGGGATTTAGGGGGTTAAAAATAAAAAATATCCCACTATGCCCTGAATTTGCGTAAGTCCTGATGAATTATAATAAAACCGAAAAATATATGGACAGCATTATGGTTTGATACCTCCCTACCTGCTGGCGAGGTTTCCGAACCTCGTCGATTACCAAACTTCTGTTGCAGTAAGAATGTGAGCGCGATCATATCCGTTCGCGCATCATGGAGGATCCTGATGGTAGATAACGATGTTCAACTGATCCAAAGAATTTTATCAGGAGACGACGATGCATTTGGTATTTTAATCCAAAAATACCGAAAGGGTGTTCATGCCCTTGTATGGCGGAAGATTGGTGATTTTCACTATGCTGAAGAAATTACGCAAGACGTTTTTCTCCAAGTATACCAAAAACTCTCGACCCTCAAGAACCCCAGTCAATTTGCCGGGTGGCTCTATGTCATTGTAGATCGACTTTGCATCAATTGGCTCCAAAGACACAAACCTGCGGAGCAATCGCTGGAAACAACAAGTATAAGAGAGATAGAGGAATTTTCTTATGCCTGTTATGTATCCGAACAACGCGAAACAGAAGCACTTGAGCGTCGGTATGCAGTCGTCAAGAAACTGCTGGAGAAACTGCCGGAGAGTGAACGCACGGTGGTGACACTTTACTATCTCGGTGAGATGACAACAAAGGAGATAGGCAAATTCCTGGGTGTGTCCGTGAACACGATTAAGAGTCGGCTGCGTCGGGCGCGGAAACGCTTACTGGATGACCAAGAACTCTTCGTTCAAAAGGTTCTCGGCGGTGTACAGTTATCGGAAAATCTAACAAGCCATATCATGCGACAGATCGCCGACATGGAACCGATACCACCTCCGGCTGCAAAACCCCTGCTCCCATGGATTGCTTTCGGCACCGCTACCCTTCTAATCACCTTGCTGTTAGGAGCGAGCCAACCCTACCTCACCCGTTTTCAACAACCCTATAGTTTCGAGGCAGAATCCGAGCCGACCATCGAAATCATTGATGTGCCTTTTACGCTTGATATTGATGCCAAACCGAATGTCCGGAATCAGGTCGGCAGTGTTGTATCCCCGGGTAAAAGCAACAGTACCGGTTTACAGTCTTCTGAAGCGCGTTTGACGACCACTACAGAATCGGATGTACCCGCTAAATTCTCTACAGCGCAGTGGACACAGGCAAGTGGTCCCGAAGGGACTCCCATCTTTGATACCTTTGCTGCGTCTGACGGCACACTCTACATTGACACACAAACCGGTATCTACAGATTGACAGCGGACGCATCTACTTGGACGCGTATCGCCCCGGATATCCCAACCCCTGGGGGTTATATGTCTATGACAGAGTATGACGACACCCTCTATATCGTTTCGGATGATGAAATCTTCACTTCAAGCGACGGTGGCGAGACCTGGAACGCCTTTGGTCCTCGACCAGAGGGAGATTATCATGTTGGGCTGATCGTAACCGATGCACCGCAAATCACAGGTTCACGAACAGGCATTGCAATGTATCTTGCGTTTCGAGATAAAGGCGTTTTCCGATCTACGAATGCTGACATACAATGGGACTCGTTTAACGAAGGGTTGTCTGGCAAACGCATTCGCGCAGTGGCGGAAATTGGAAGTGCGGTATTTGCTGGCACAAACGAGGGGCTCTACCGTCTCAGCGCAGATCGGTGGGAGCAGATGCCGGTTGAAACCTTCAAAACTACCCGATCCTTTGAAACGGAGGCGTTTGCTGACGCAGACAGCGGGTTCTATCGTCTCAACGCAGAGCGGTGGGAAAAGGTACCGGTGCAATTCTCCAATGCTATCCATTTCCTGAAAGTCTTTGAAAACAATCTCTATGTTGGCGTCGGTTCGGATCTGTCTATGTGGCGCTCACCTGAAACGAAAAGAGGGATAATAGTAAATCCAAAAGCACTCAGAGGGGCGATTTTCCACTCAGCCGACTTGGGTAAATCGTGGACAGAGATAACACCTAAAAATGAGCCTCTCTTTTTTACGGCAGGCACGGGTATGGAGTTTTGGGCCTGCTGGCGAGACGCTCGTCTTAAACGGTTCTGAGCAATTTCGGTCAACGGATGCGGGAAAAACTTGGACAAAACTTGGCGTTAACACGCGTTCCTTGACAGGTCTTAATTCACGACATATAGGTGTGAACGGAAGGATTTTTTATGCAGTTGGAACGAACGGGATTTATCGAACAATTGATGCCGGTGAATCGTGGCACCCATTTATGGATGGGATCATAGGGACGAGGATAGGAAGTTTGGTACCATTCAACAATCGACTCTATGCGTATACCTACGGTGACATTGTCCAATCAACCGATGCGGGTGAATCGTGGAAAAGCGTTCAGATGGATTCCAAATCGACAGGGGAAAAGCAGTCTCCCGTTAATTTCTCTTCTAATTCAAACTTGGTAGTCGCAGACGGAGCTCTTTATGGGATTGCGTCTGAAAAAAGAGAATCTGCGTATTTACCGCTTATCTACGGATGCCAATGTCTTCGTTCCAGTTCAAGGAATACCCGATTTTCATGCAGAGATGCTGTCCGCCGAATTGTGGAAATCTATTACGGAAGCCAAATATATCTCTTTCTTTGATGGTGTGGAGATGGATTCTCGGTTGATAAACGCATTGCATAGGGCTGCAACCCATACAACAACCGGTGGATTTGCGATCAGTGATGGAACGTTCTACGTAGAATACCAGAGAGTGCTTTTCAGATGGAAAACCGGCGATTCAGAATGGACGAATACGGGATTAATAGACCTTACCGAAGGCTCGTGGAAGGGTAGACCTTGGAGACAAGGATTCAGATTGGCGGCTGCAGGGCAGACCGTCTACGTCGGAAAACGAAATGGCACACTGTTTCAATCACTTGATGAGGGAGACAGTTGGAGAGATATTACACCGAACCTTCCACTCCACTTTACCCGCTTCAAAGAGATCGTCTTTGTCGGGTCAACGATTTACGTCGCAACGGATGAAGGAGTCTTGGTTTCACAGAACGGCGAACACTGGCGCGTGCTCACCGATAAAATGGGGGACCGTCCAGCCATAGATAGATTCGCTGTCCATCATACCGACGTTTATGGTGCTGGTAATGCCGGGGTCTATCGTTTAGATGATCATAGCAAGTGGGAACAGATTTCTCCAAGCATTCGGCGTAGAATTGACGCTCTTGTCATCAGTAATGATAAACTTTACATTGATCTTCAGCAAGGTGGGATGTCCCATATCCCACTTGAAGCACTGCGGTAGGCGCAATCTCCGCATTCCCCCTGATAAGGCGGTTAGAGGGATTCCCCACTGCCCACTGCCGCCCACCCTTCTCCGTAGGAGCGAGTGTTTTTGCTTGGGTGTTTCCCCATGCTCGCGATCCCTTTCCCATATTTACAGAGATGTCACCCCTTCGGGGTTCAAGATAATCACCGAGGCATATCTCTACACAGATGTCGCCCCTCCGGGGCTATCTTTAGTGGAGACATTTTTTCTATACACCTATCGCCCCGCTGGGGAAACCAAAAACCTCACGACACAAAGAACGCCAGTCCGCGTAATCTGTGTAATCCGCGATTCAGACGAAAATATAAACATACTGAAGAAACACCCAAGCAAAACCTCTTACAGGCTTATTCTTATATTCGCCATCTTTTCTATAAACATGCTGAAGAAACACCCAAGCAAATAAATCCTACGAGACTGACCGCTATTCTTCTGTAGGAGGGAACTCCGATTCCCGACCTTTCGCATGCCCGAATTGTACGGGCGACCCGTCTTCACTTTCCTGACTGCTATTCTTGTAGGAGCGATCTCCCGATCGCGACTCTTGCTGATTGCTAACCGCTGATGGTTTCCGCCTGCCAATAGTTGGGTTTCGCTCCGCTCTACCCATAGGTGTCAATTTAAGAAAAAACGGATCATGGCAGCGTAGGTTGGGTTGAACGGATTTCATCAAATCCCGAAAAAGTCATAGAAAAATCAAGGTTCGCCAGACACGCTATATCCAGCAGAGACCGAGTGAAACCCAACGCATTGGTTGTGAAGTTTCCGTGACTCTGCGGGTATGAAGTTGGGTTTCACTATGGTCTTGAGAGTATAGCGGAGTCTATCAGATTTCAGGTGTGTTTGGAACACCGAGGTTCGCCTTCTCAACACCGTTCTACCGAACCTACGGGCGCACTGTCCTTGGGTTAATCCCGGTTCGGTTAGGAAACCGAACCTACCGGGCCTGGGGACCGCTAAATTGACACCTATGGGTTTCGCTCCGCTCAACCCAACCTACGTAATGAACCAATTTCTTACATCGAACTCACGTAATCTTTAGCTTAAAATCTGAATTTCTTTCATTATTTTAACCCAAGTTGCCACCTAAAAGATTGTAGGCATTCAAGCACAATTGTATTGAAAAGTCACAAAAGTCTTCAACGATACAGATGTCGCCCCGCTGGGGCTTTACAGAGAGGGGACCCCGACATTCTACACACATACCGCCCCGCTGGGGCTTTAACACATTATAGATCGGGCTTACGAGGTTTCCCTCCTACGATTTATGAAATGTCACCTAAAAATGTGATAAAAATAATACCTTTTATTTCAACGTAGCAACTTGGGTTATTTTAAGATTATGCAAGCTTTCCCCCAAAAATTGTGTCTTTAGTAATTGAAAAGTATCATGTATCACGTTCAGGTGGGGTTACGCTTTGAATGCTACGTGCTACAATTTGAGATGAAGAGCGTAAACAACGTTGCCCTAAATATTTTGACAACACGGTTATTCTGGGTGAAAACAACAGCATTTTGATGGAATAGGATGGGTGTTTGCTACGTCCGCTTAGGAACCTTTCAGCAACGGCAGTGTGTCATTGAATAGAAAATCGGACGGAAATTGTCACCTGATACCAATCAATTTACCTGAATATCTATAACCGTACAATCACGAAGCGCGGTAGGTGCGGTTTGATGAAGATTAAGTATTTAATCGGGTAGTTCCGGGACGTGCTTCTGAATAGCACGATTACAAGCAGGACTGTTCGTAGTAGTGCGATTCACTGCACGTCGCGTAACTCAAGATTACCTAATTTAACGTGAGTTTGAGAATAAAAATGCCCGTATAGACGTAGGTGTCTTTGCTTGGGTATTTATTTTCTGCAGGGTGAGCGATAAGAGTTCCAGAACCTTCTATTTATACCGAAGATCCTGATTTCCAATGACCTGCTGGTATACATAGAGATAGCGAAACCCAACAACCCAAATTGAAGCAGCTTTAACCTCAATGAAGGTCGCATCGAAAGGAAGATCATTATGAAATCTGAGATGATTATAGTCGTCGTTTTTCTCCTACCGTTCTCTGCCTTGGCAGGGACATTTCTGGAAACCTTTGATGATGGAGATTTAGAAGGATGGCAGGAGCTTATGCAAGGGAATGAGGATCCCGGTGTTTGGGAAGTTGTTGATGATGAACTTCACGCTGTAAGTCATGAGGCTTTCCTGCGTCTACTCACAACCGGGGATGACACATGGAAAGATTACGCAATAGAATTTGATGTCAAGCCGCTGAAAAAACACGGTAGGGGTGCGATAGCGATTGCAGCACGGGTTAAGGGAAGTGTGTTGTTCTACTGTAGTTTTGCGGACCCGGTGGTACTGGACGATCCTCTCGCCGGATCATTGTTGAGTTGTGTGACGGGCGATTTGCACGATGTAGAATTTGCAGTTCTCTCCTTTGAACCTCACCCGCTTTTAAGATTAAACAAGTGGGTCGCATCTAAAGTTAAGCGTTAAGGGTGAAAACTTCACTTTTTCGTCAAATGGTAAGAAAATTGTGGAAACAGGTGATGATTTTGCTTTTGTGCATGGCGGGGAAAAAATTGAGGTAAAGGCAGGTAAACTTACTCGCTTCCTGACAGGTGGGGTCGGTTTCGGTCTTGCAAATTATACCGCACGTTTTGATAACATTACTGTCACCGGTGATAGCATTCCAAACAGCGGTGGGTTCGCCGTAACGCCTGGCGGAAAACTCGCAACGGTGTGGGGACAGTTGAGGAAGTTTTAAGTATAACGTGAGTTCCATAATAAAAGCATGGTAGAAAGAGAACCCCTTTCGTATAATGAGGAAACCTAACCCGTCACAAAAGGAGTCTCTATGAACATTCTACCACTTTTCTGCGAAATAGACGACTTTTTTTCTCGCGTTTGAAAAATATCAGGCAGACCGACAGCTCCCCGGGAAATGCCGTGAAAAACGGGGACTCGATACTATGAAACACTCGATACGGAAATGTTCAGCAAAATGTCAGACGCTGCACTTATCCAGACAGAAGAAATCTCGGACCCGATGCCACCTCCATCGCTCGCGGAGTTGAGCTTAGAGGAGACGCTCCAGCACGCCGCCTTGGATTTGCTACTGCTCTGCTTCTTTGCGGTGGTGCTGACAACCGTGGCGTTCCTGAAATTCTTCCGTACGGATATTTGAGAAGAAAACGTTACGGTTTTGGAACTATGGGTGAATTCAATTGTTTTCAAACTCCATTTTATTGTACAAGAGAAGGCGGAAATCTCAAGCAGTTTTGTTAATCTTTCGCTTAAAAATCTAAATTTCTTTGATTTTTTTCAGATTATGCAAGTTTTCCCTCCAAAATTGTGTCTTTAATAACTGAAGCGTATCATATATCCATTTGGAGTAGGTTAGATTTTTTGAACTCTGTCCGCTACAGTTAGATGATAACTTGGGTGAATTACGTTTGTTTCGGATTTCACTGTACATTCCCTGGAAATGGAGGCACTTTAATGTTAATAACCCTGATTCAGAAAGAGATGATGCATCATATCCTGAGTGTCCGGTTTGTCGCGCTCCTTTTGATGTGTCTGTTGCTCGTCCCGCTCACGCTCTCTATCAATTATCGACAGTATCGTCAGAATCAGGTCGACTATCAGGAGGCAGTTAAACGCTCGAGTGCTAAAGCGAAAGAGGACCCCCCAAATGCCCAAGATCCAGATAAGGAGGTTTCCAAACTCTATCTCAACCCGACACCGTTGAGTGTCTTCGCGAACGGATTAGAGGAAGCACTCCCCACCTATCTTGGAATGACCCGTAATGGCGTAAGACGGGGTTCAACAACACTGGCAGAGGCACCGCTCTCTTATGCTTTAGGACATCTTGACTTTCTGTTTGTCGTCAGCACTGTCTTCAGTCTCCTCGCGCTCCTGTTCACGTTTGATGCCGTTGCCGGGGAAAGGGAAGCAGGGACGCTGCGAATTACCTTAGCAAATGCATTACCACGTGACCTCTTTTTATGGAGCAAATTGATCGGCGGATACGTTGTCTTCGTCATTCCGTTCTTAGTCTCATTTCTGTTCGGTTTACTCGTGCTTGTCTGGCAAGGGTTCCCCTTGGGTGAGTCTGGCATTTTTACACGAGTGCTCAGCTTAACAGGTGCCTCAATGCTCTATATTGCGGTGTTTTTTTCGATAGGAACGGTGATCTCCACCTATTTGGACGATTCCAAAACAGCTCTCATCGTTGCTTTTACCGTCTGGGTATTCGCTGTGTTGATCGCACCACGGGCTGGGTTTGTTACCGCTAAACTCATGGCACCCACTCGAACAGTACAGAGCGTCTATATGGAAAAGACAGCAGTTCGTAACAATCTCAATGTAGAGAAGGATGAAAAAATTACAAAAAAAATTTTTGAAACCACGGGAGGTCGTATTAAGATAGGATTGGGGGGCGAGGATAATTTGCAGAAACTCCGCGAACCTATTGAAATGGAATATCGGCTGAAATTCGAGAATCAAGCGAACAAGATTGACAGAGCGTATCAACGTGAAAAGATGAGGCAAGAATCCCTGGGCGAGACGCTTTCGCGAATCACCCCGACATCTTCTTTAACCTTTCTCGCAATGAACTTAACACAGACAGGGAAGCTAAAAAGGGATACCTACTTCCAAACCGGTGAATCCTACTATGCCCAACTCGATACAGATTATTTCAGGCACGTTTCAGATGATCCCTTTGCACAAATAGCACGAGTGGCAGCTCGTATGAATACATCTAAGTCAAGTGACGAAAAAATCGCGCCTCCGCCGAACTTGGTCGAAACTTCCTTAGGTGAAACATTGCGCCAGTCTACAGTGGACGTTTTGCTGCTCTGCTTCTTTGCGGTGGTGCTGACAACCGTGGCGTTTCTGAAATTCTTCCGTACGGATATTTGAACGAAAAACGTCAGAGTTTGGAAATTGTGAGTGGATTCAAGTGCTTCCAAACGCTATCTATTGTAACGTGAGTTCGACTTATGGCGAATTATCAACGTAAAAGGAGATTTCAGGATAAATAGACATAGCACTCCGCTGGAGTGCCATCCGTCGCCAATCACTGTTCTATAGACATGTTGCTCCGCTGGAGCAAGGAGACCACTTTTTCAACCTCACAACTTCGAGCACCTTGACGTGGTGTGATTATACGCCCGATTATGTTCTTCGTCCTCACACCAGAGGCGTGATATTGCTTCGCAGTGAGAATAGAAACAGGTTGTAGATGTCTCGCAAGCCGAAGAAAGTGCTATGTATCTAAAGCGTTCCTAAGAGCACAACTCACGTTTGTACAAGGCAAAACGGGGTGAACCGGAAGATATAATGCCATTTAGCCAAACAGACGTGGAATCCAACACTTTATTTATCGTCAGTGGGTAGGTTCGTCTGAATTGTTGGATTTCGTCCTGTCTACACGAGCGTTCACTGGAAAAGCAGGACCCGTGTTGACGTTGATATAAGGCCATTCAATTTTCCGTTTTTTAGTCAGATTTTGGGGAGCCAGGCCCGGTAGGAGCGGTTTGATGAAGTTTCAATAAATAATTCGGTAATTCGGGGTTACAAACCCCTCCCACATTACCGATTTAAATTCTTAATCTTCATTAACCGCTCCGGATATTGAAAAAGGACGTTCAAACTCCGAATAATCCGATAAATTTCTTAAAACTGAATGACCCTGACGTTGATAGAAGTGGAGTTTACCATGTTACAGGAAATGTTCAAAACTACTAAAGCTATTCATTATCATGGAGAATCCTGATGGAAAAAGATGATGTTCAACTGATTCGCAGCATTTTGTCGGGTGACGACGCGGCATTCAGCATCTTGGTTCAGAAATACCAAAAAAGTGTTCATGCCTTGGTGTGGCGGAAGATTGGCGATTTTCACTATGCTGAAGAAATGTACGCAAGACACCTTCCTCCGAGCATACACGAAACTCTCGACGCTCAAGATCACAACCAGTTTGCCGGGTGGCTCTATGTCATTGCAAATCGACTTTGCATTAATTGGATGCGAAAGAAAAAGCCGGCGTTGCAATCGCGTGGAGGGCACACGTGCGGAGGACAGTCGCACGATCATCCTATAGCCATTATGTAGCGGGGGAACGCGAGACAGAAGCCGCTGAACGTCGCAGTGAAATCGTCGAAAAACTTCTCATCAGGTGCCAGAGAGCGAACGCACGGTCGTTACACTCTACTATCTCGGCGAAATGACAGCGAAGGAAATCGGTAAATTCCTGGGTGTGTCTGTGAAAACGGTTCATAGTCGGCTGCATCGGGCACGGAAACGTTTACAAGACACAGAAGAACTCTTGGTTCAAGAGGTACTTGGGGGTGTCCAATTGCCTACTCACTTAATCGAGAACGTCATGCGGCAAGTCGCTGACCTGAAACCGACACCACCTCCCGTTGGGAAACCATTGCTCCCGTGGGCGGCTTTTGGTGTAGCTGCCGCTTTAGCACTGTTACTGTTCGGTATGAGTAACCAATACCTCATCCATTTCCAGAAGCCTTACAGCTTTGAGGCTCAATCTGAACCCACGATTGAAATCGTTGACACGCCTGTTGTGCTCAATGTCGATTCAAAACCCACTGTGCGAAATCAGGTCGGGCGTACCACTACCTCCGGCAAAAGCAATAGTACGGGTCAGCAGATGGACGCGCCAGTTTTAACATCCAATACACAGACGGATTCCGCTAAGTTCGATGATTCGCAGTGGGCACAAACAAATGGACCACACGGAGGGACCGTATTGGACATCTTCGTTACATCTGAAAGGGTCCTTTACGCTGCTGCGCGAACAGATATCTACAGATTGGCGGCGGACGCAACTACATGGACGCGCATCAACACGAATATACCAATGGGAAGTTACCGGATGCCGATGGCAGAACATGCCGACACCCTCTATATTGTTTCCACCGATAAAATATTTGCTTCAATTGACAATGGCGAGACATGGCATGTATTCTGCTCCCGACCAAAAGGGCATGCCGTTGGACTTATCATAACAAATGAGGTACCCGGGCATACTTCACATCCACGTCCTGTAATGTATCTTGCCCTTCAATCTAAAGGCATTTTCCGATCTACAGATGCTGGTGCCCAGTGGAATCTTTTGGAAAAATGGACTCGCAGACGAAAACGTTTACGCAGTAGCTGCGGTTGAAAACACGGTATTTGCTGGCACAGATAGCGGTCTCTACCGCCCCAATTCAGATGCGTGGGAGCGATTAACGGTTCATCCGTCCCAACAAGCTATCCTGTCTTTAGCCGTTTTTGAAAACAACCTCTATGTTGAAACGGGACCTGAGCCATTAAGATGGACATCTCTCGAATCAAGCGCAAATTATACAGTACAGATAAACACCGTGGACAGTCCAAGTTTAGAGAGGGTTTTCCACTCGATTGACTTGGGAGCATCGTGGACTGAGATAACGTACGGAAATGAATCTCCCTTTAGGAGCACAGCACTTGGTATGGTATTTCTGATGAATACTGGCGAAACGTTCCTACCGCAGGGGGTTGTAGCGGCTGACAAAAATACTTTTTACAGGGGCAGTTTATTTGGCATTCATCGCACAACCGATGGTGGTGAATCTTGGCACCCATTTATGAATGGGATCATGGGAACGACAATATCGGATCTCGTCGCAATCAACAATAGACTTTATGCACATACCGATAGGGGACTTGTTCAGTCAGTTGACGGTGGTGAAGTGTGGGAAACCGTTGGGATTGATTCCGGTAAACATACGCTTGAAGGGATAGAAGAAGAGTTTTCACCACTTCATTTCTCTCTCGCTTCACAGTTAGAAACTGCTGGAGACGTTCTTTATGGAATTGCTCCGGGAAAAGACAACCTACGCCTTTTTCAATTATCTGCGGGTGACAACACATTTGCCCCGGTTCAAAGGGCACCCACTTTTGAACTGGCACCCTCGCCTATTGAGTTGGAGGATTGGATAGAAGAAGTCAAACTGGAGATTTTGTCTGATCATCGTGAAGAAAACGGAAACTTGCCAGCAACATCGTCCTTAATTATAAACTATAGCGGAATTGGCGGGTTCGCAGTCAGCGGACAGACGTTCTACGCGGAATGGAAGCACCGACTTTTCAAGTGGAAACCCGGCGACTCGGAATGGACAGACACCGGTTTAATAGATACCAATAGATCGCTTAATGACGGATTTGATAGAAGCTTCAAGTTAGCGGTTTCAGGAGAAACCGTCTACGTAGGCAAGCGGGACGGCAAGTTGTTTCAATCACTTGATGAGGGAAACAGTTGGAAAGACGTCACACCGATCCTTCCGCTTCACTTTACCGGTTTCAAAGAGATAGTCTTTGTGCAGTCAACGGTTTACGTCGCAACGGACGAAGGCGTTTTGGCTTCACAAAATGGCGAACACTGGCGCGTGCTCACCGATGAAATGGGTACCCGTCCCGTCATAGATAGATTCGCGGTCCATCATACCAATGTTTATGGTGCCGGTGATGCGGGGGTCTATCGTTTAGATGACCGTGGAAGATGGCATCAGATTGCTCCAAGTGTTCCAGATGAAGTTGGCTCCCTTGTCGTCAGTAACGACAAACTTTACATCGCTACCCATCATGGCAGGCTGTTTCACATTCCCCTTGAAGAACTACGGTAGGTGCGGTTCCCGAATTCCCCCTGATAAGTGGGGTTAGGGGGTTCCCACTGCCCACTGCCGCCCGCCCTTCTTGTAGGAGCGAGTGTTTTTGCTTGGGTGTTTCCCCATGCTCGCGATCCCTTTTCCATATTTACAGAGATGTCACCCCTTCGGGGTTCAAGATAATCACCGAGGCATATCTCTACACAGATGTCGCCCCTCCGGGGCTATCTTTAGTGGAGACATTTTTTCTATACACCTATCGCCCCGCTGGGGAAACCAAAAACCTCACGACACAAAGAAACGCCAGTCCGCGTAATCCGCGTAATCCGTGTAATCCGCGATTCAGACGATAGCCACGCCACCGACAACCGATAACCGAAAACTGAATACCCTTCATCAGATTCCGTTTTTTCTGCAAAAAATGTGTGGATTGTGGTAGAATAGAGATAAATTGTGAGCCTTGAAACAGCGAGGTATGCGGTTTGAAATCGCACCCCAAACACAGAAGTTATGAAAATCACTGACGTTAAAACTTACAACTTACGCTATCCACTCGTTGAACCCTTCGCGAATTCACGCGGTTGGACGAACGCGCGAACTGCCGTCGTCGTCGAAATTCGCACAGATGCCGGCATTACCGGTTGGGGTGAAGGCGTAAGCGTTCCGTCCGCCTCAGCTGTTGAAGCGCACCTGATTGGACAATCGCCTTTTGAAACGGAACGGATTTGGGAGGCGATGCGTGGCGATATCGGTGCGCTAAGCGGGATCGATATCGCACTCTGGGACATCATGGGCAAAGCATTGGACATGCCGATCTATCAACTCCTCGGCGGCGCGTTCCAATTGAAGATTCCGGCTTACGCGAGTGGGCTTTTCAAGAAAGACAAACCCGACATAACCCAAGCGTTGATGGACGAAGCGAAAGGCTACGTCGAGGCAGGGTTTCCCGCCGTCAAGATGAAAATCGGTTTCGGTGAGGCTTATGATGTAGAGAACGTCGCCGCGGTTCGACGCGCCATCGGGGACGATACCCTCTTCGCCGTTGACGCAAATTGTGGCTACGATGTCGGGACCGCGATTGATGTCGGACAGAAACTTCTGGACTACGACCTCTTCTGGTATGAGGAACCGATTACGAGTGACGATGTGGCAGGCTATCGGGAGATCCGACACGCACTGAAGGTTAGAATCGCTGGTGGTGAGATGCTAAAAGGACGTTGGGCGTTCCGGGACCTACTGCAGGAACGCGGGTTGGATATTGTGCAACCCGATCTGAGCATTGCAGGCGGTTTTACGGAGTGCCGGAAAATCGCTGCCATGGCGAGTGCGAACTACGTTCGGGTGTTGCCCCACATGTGGGGTGGTAGCATCCGCCTCGCTGCGACGTTGCACTGGCAAGCCACGCTCCCGGATGCGCCACAAGCACTCAACCCGATCCCGTCGCTGTTGGAATTTGATATGACCGAGAACCGTCTCCGCACGGCGTTGGCACAGCAACCGATAAAATGCCGTTGACGGATACGTTGATGTTCCACAGGCACCCGGATTGGGCATTGACATCGACCGAGACGTATTAGAACAGTACGCGTGAGGACCCTACCTGTAAAGAAATAAATTCCACTCAATGAGGAATGGGGCTCGGTTAAACCAAAACCGGTTTTCGACAACGCAGAAAAACCGAGCAAAAACTCTATAGTTAAAAACATGAAAAAACGTATTCTAATTGTTTGTCTTTTGCTTTTATCCGTATGCAGCGTACTCTTCCTCTACCACTTCCGCGTTGAGGCGGATTCACGCGCCTCGCAACCCACAGATGAGGCCTCGTTTTCGCATGAATTGTTTGATCAGGTTCTGCAAGAGCATGTCGATGAAAAGGGACGGGTCAATTATACAAAACTGAAGGCGAACCCTAAAAAACTGGAGGCGTATCTGGATCTATTGGCTTTTGCGAAGCCAGAGGAGTTGCCCTATAATGAACGACTGACGTTCTGGATTAACGCCTACAACGCGCTGGTCATTAAAGGGGTCGTCAACCACTACCCAATAACGAGTGTGCGGAAAGTCAAACTCTTCAACGGGTTCTTCTCTCGGCTGAAGTTCCAAGTTGCGAATAAAATGTACACCCTCAATCAGGTTGAACACGACATCATCCGCACAGAGTTTGTGGAGCCACGTGTTCACTTCGTCCTTGTGTGTGCTTCAAGCAGCTGCCCGCCTTTATGGAATCGTGCTTTTTCTGCCGATACCATTGAGGAACGTCTTGAGACGGCAGCCTTTAACTTTATTCAGGATCCTGAGAAGGTGCGGATTGACCGAGCGGAACGCACCGTCTACGTCTCGAAAATCTTCAAATGGTATGACGATGATTTTACGGAAGGCTATGACGGCGTAACGGATTTTCTCACTGACTATCTACCGCCTGAAGACGTGGAATTTTGGAGTCGACAGATGTTAAGCTCGCCATTTGGACTACGACTGGACCCTGAACGATCAAAAACAATAACAGAGTCCATAATGTAATGGATGGCGACTTTTTGATTATAAGGGTTCTGCCCTCTACCACGCTTACAGCGGGTATTCGGGTATTTTGTAGAGTCTTCTTAAAATCGGATCCGAAGCCTGCAACAACGGCGCAGGCGACTCGATAAGAAGGCACGTTAAATTTGAAACCCGCGTTATTCACCCGCAAGGAAAAATTAAAAATGGTAAATACAGCCGTTATTGGCTACGGATATGCTGGACGCGCTTTTCATGCCTATCTCGTCGGTTTGGCAGATGGGCTGAACCTTTATGCCATTGCAACACGGGATGCCGAACGCCGTGAAGCCGCGCGCGCCGCATACCCAAACGTACAGATGTATCAAACGATTGACGAAGTCATCGCAGATGACGCTGTTGACCTCGTTGTGTTAGCCACACCGCACGACACACACGCCGAACTCTCCATCAAGGCGATGGATGCGGGTAAGCACGTCGTCACTGACAAAATCATGGCGATGAATACCCCCGAAGCGGACGCGATGATTGCGGCGAGTGAGCGGAACAACGTCCTGCTCAGCGTCTTTCATAATCGCCGATGGGATTGGGATTACAACACCGTCAGAAAGATTATTGACGACGGATTGCTCGGAACGCCTTACCTCTTTCAGGTCGCGATTATGCGATACGGACCACCTCGTGGCTGGCGCGGTGTCAAAAGCCAGAGCGGTGGCATCCTTTATGATTGGCCCGCACACTTCGTGGATCAGGCACTACAACTCGTAACGGCACCCGTTGAATCTGTGTTCTGTGACGTTCACTACAACTCGAGATGGGACATCGATATCGGCAACTATGCCAACCTCATCATTAAGTTTGAGAACGATGTACGGTATCAGATTGAGATTGGCAACCTCTCCAAAGCAGAGAAACCGCGCTGGTATATCGTCGGCGATTTAGGTGGATTGGTCAAATACGGCTTGGACCCGACAGAGGGACCGATGGTAGCCGGTAATATCGATGCCGCACAGCAAGATCCCGAAAACTATGCTAAGGTCTGGACAGAGGCGGGTGGCGAGAACAGAGAACTCGTCGTCGAAAGCGTCCAAACGACATGGAAATCTTACTACCAAAACATTGCGGATGTGTTGAACAAGGGTGAGGAATTGGTTGTCAAGCCTGAAGAGATGTCGCAAGCTCATGCAGGTCTATGATGCGGCGATGCAGTCTGCAGAGACGGGCGAAACCGTGCAGCTATAGACGCGATTTTCTCGTTAGTTTCAAAACCGTAAGCCTGCAACAACGGCGCAGGCGACTCTTGAGAAAGGTACGTCAAATCCCTGACCCACGACGTTTAACCGCAAGGAAAAATTAAAATGTTCAGATTGTGGACAATCGCGTTCATTTTTTGACGCATTATCCTTATGAATTCCGAGAATTCACGCCGAAACGGGTTTTTTAGAGTTGGCATCGTATTTGCTATTATCACGCTAACAAATAACTGGTCGAAAGGGAGAGACAAATGAAAATGAAAACGCAGTGTGGATTAATACTGGTGTTGCTCCTCATACTTACCGTTGTCCAGAGCGGTATAACGGATCAGCACGCCGCAGAGGCATCAGAATATGATGAATTAAACATCAGCAGGTCGTCGCGAGCATCGACCGAGGCTTGGAATGGCTGAAGGGGCAGCAAGCCGAAGATGGGCTATTCGCCAATCATCCGGGGATAACAGCACTGGCACTCACGGCTTTTTTGCGGCATCCAGAGAACAAATACTCGGAGGCAGAACATCCGTTTATCCAGCAGGGACTTCAGCGGTTGCTTGCGATGCAACAGCCGGACGGTGCGATCTATGATGCCGAGATGCAACCCGCACTTCCGAATTACAATACTGCTATCTCAGTAATGGCACTTTCCTCAACCGGCAATCCAGAATACGCTCCTATTATTGAAAGGGCGCACGGGTTCCTGAAAAGTTTACAGGTCACAGATGAGGAGAGCATCTATTACGGTGGAGCGGTTATGGAAGCGCGATTGAGACCGTGAAACTGATCTGTCCAATCTGAACCTCGCATTCAGCGTTGAAAGAGAGCGCGTTCCGACGACCAAGAGGTCCTGGAACAGGCGATAAGTTTCTGGAACGACCCAGATCGGAGTGACGAGCAACGATCAGTCACGTGGGCAGTGGCACGATGGCGGTTTATCTATCAGCTGACGGTGTTGAGAGCAAAGCACGGCACAGAGTACCGCGGGAGAGCCCGCGATCTATGGGAGCATGACGTATGCACGGTAGTGAGTTTCTTAATCTACGCCATGTGATAAGCCGATAGAACGCCTGCAGGCGCGCAGTCGGGTGAGATCGAACAGCATTCACAACGCAGACAGAAAACTACGCAGGGTGCGCAGGGTCTGTACTCAACAACTATCACACGATGGCGAAGGCGTGCGACTTTACGGTGAACCCATTCTACAGTATGCGAAAGGTATCTAACGACGATTGTTACCGAGAACTCGCAGGAAAAACTGATTGAGGTCCAGAAACCCGATGGTCCTGGGTGAATGAGGAGAATCCGTGGATGGAGGCACTTCCTGTATTGGCAACCAGTTATGCGATCTCTCTCTCTCGACACGGGCTTACCCGAAATAGGTTTTTCTAAGCCTACTGCGCTCAATTTACCCAAATCATACCGCAGGTTCTTACCCACAGCCTAATAGGTTCCCGAATGAGTGAAAATTCCAACCACTTTACCGCCGCAAGGTAAATTAAAAATATGTATCAGTCAATCAAAGTCTCCGCAATCTCGTTGAAACCTATCAATGGGATAAAGCCTCCAACGCTGAGAAGCTGGAGCTTTCTTCGTTGAAGCCGCCAGGAACCCCACTTGATTTTGCGACAGAGGGGTGTCCTGGAAGTATTCGTCATGGATGTCATTGAGGCAAGCCCCCCAGAGGCGATGCTTGAGATCGCGGAACCGCTTGATGGTGCGTATATCCACCGATTCCGTCGGTGGCACCCAACTCAAGACTGTCTCTGTTTCGGTTTCGCGGACGTGTGGTTACTTATTCCTCTGTTTACAACTCCGCTGTGTTTATTGCCACAACGGGACATCTGTGGCACCTATCACAAAACGCAGTTCGCCGAAGGGACACATCCATCTTGGAATTCAATTGCATAGGCGAAACGATTCGTGCGTTTGATACACCCTTTCGGCGCGCTGGCATTTTAATTTTGCAACGACAGATGGAACCCGCTGATAGCGCGCACACTGGTTTTGGACGGCGCACAGTCCTGCGAATCCGTCGTATGTTCAAAGGGCAAGCGCAAAATCGGGCGTGCTTGCCAGAGCGCCGTGAGATGCCGATTGTAGAAGCGAATGTCGGATGAACCTCATCATCAGTAAGGTGAAATTGTCGCCTACAAATGGGCAACGACCAAATCAGTACAGCAGACATTGATATACCA
>CASHTH010001008.1:0-38280 GCA_030341885.1 Geodia barretti | reverse complement strand
ATCCGAGCGATTGATAAACAGCAGAGGTCTTATGCACTAGACAGGTACACATTCAAGTATGTTTTTATAGGCGCGGAAAAATGTGACTGGTCCAGTCAAATTTTTCCGTGCCTATAAAAAATGTATGGGACCTGAACAATGAGGAATGAAAATTGAAAAGGCAAACATTACAGCACTTGAAAATCTCACACAACCTCAATGTATGGGTATGATAGACCAAATCTGCACACACATGTGATAGACCACGCAACATCTGATCACTTTGCCACGAACTGAACTTATGAGGGCCAAAAAGGTTTCGTTGTTCATTGGCATTCAAAAGCCACGAAGTTTTAAGAAAATGTGGTTAGGACTCATGTGCAGACTTATAGCAAAGAACTGCATTAAAAGACCATGCTATATGGGATGGATGCAGAGAAAGGCTGCCAATTGGGAGGGCAGACTTACTTGCTACCAAAGAACCACAACCTTGGTTACTTGGTAGACCACTATACAATCAGTCGCAAGTGCAAAAGCATTTTCATAATAGCCTTACATCTAGCAAAGAAATCACCTATAGTCCTGCCTACACTTTACCTCTCTTTCTTCTTTCCCCAATAACACACACCCACCCTCCAGACCACATAGGGCCCCTAATTGGCCAGCTAAAAATGTTCGTGATATCTTCTTTCTCCTTACCGTTGACGACTCTCACAATACGCCAGAGTCGGAGGATGATGACCAAATCAAACAGTTCAAACGCTTCTTCCTCTTTCCTGCAGGACAAACATTGGCAAACGTAAATCATGGAGATGATTGAAGACTGTATAAAGTGGGAAAATTTGGAAGGAAAACTTTTTTTTGCAAACTTGCAGTTTGAACCTGTCTACAAACTGCGGACAAATAAAATGTGTCCAGAGCCTCCACAAGTCCGTATGAATTTATGAAGGAGTTATAATACTAGGCGCTTATGAAGATACCCATGGTGCCCAAACGGTTAAAGAAGCCGAAAAATGTTTACAACTTTGTAATCTCACACAACTTCAATGTATGGGTATGATTCATAGACCATGCAACATCACTCTGTCATTCAATGCATGCCACATGGACCACACCATATCAACAGGGATAAGCAATAAGCAGTAACTGACAGGGAGGCAATGTCAAGGATCCAGGAAATTACGACCACCAATCCGTCAAACGTCTCGAAGGAGATGAAGTACAACTTGTGACCGTGGATGTGGTGAATGGAGGGAAGGAAGTACTTCATTCTAAAGGCTATCAGCTTCAGGCCAATCTGAATAGAGGGAGAGGCTCAGATTAATACAGCAATCTGTGATTGAGCATGGTGTGTAGTGAAAACCCATGGTCAAGATTGACCAGTGTGGTCAGATATACAGCTGATGTTCATCAAACGAGTGGACAATGCTAGCTGCATTTTACATGTCTTCAATCTGGTGGTTTGGTGATGTGGCTGTGGTTTGCAATGCAAGTCGGCATAATGAAATGTATGGGACTGATGCATTCTAAGACTTCATAAAAAACAACAACTGTTTATACATGTAGCATCGAGTCTGTGAAATCTACGCGCGTTAGAAGCCCTCGGGCCTTTCACGTAGCTAAGTTTAACTTTGGTAGTGCCAGAGAACACGTGTACGGTCCATTCCCCAACAGCTAATGACAGAAACTCACCTCAATCATGAAGACGGAGAGGATGAACAGACTGATGCCGTGGAGAACCAGAGCTGGATTGACTCCGTGGGATTCACCCTCTGTAAAAAGACACACACGGGAATGTTCTTAGTTGAACAGGTAGATGGAAGAATGAAGAATTACGTAGGTCAGGAAGGAAAGAGAAAGAACCAACTCTTGTCGGGAGTCGAAGTCAGCCGTCGTGACTGGAAGTCCAGTGGACTACGCACTGAGCTACAACTCCCAGACAACGGTTGTTTTCCTACATTCCCTCCAAGTTCTTTCCCCCTCCCTCCCGAGCTGTGTACTCAAGTCCAGTGCACTGGACACCGAGCTACAACTCCCAGACAAAAGCTGGTCTTCCCCCCATTCCCTTCCCTCTACTCTAAGTTCTACTGTCAGTGAGAGGTTGTCCATCTGGCAACCTCTCACTGACAGGTATACATACAGAATGTTTTGCAAGGGTTGGAGAATGTGAAAGACGCTAGTTATTTGTTATGAAAGGAGAGTGTAAGTCCATTAATAATTTCACTTTTACAGTAGTGGGTCTGTATGTTTCTCACAAACTGTATACACTCGATATGCAAACAGCATGAGCACAGTGAAGTTGTGGCGGCCATGCACTGGGAAAATTTCCCACTACTGACTGCGAAACCTAGGGACAACTTGGAGACATCAAAACTGTCCTACGATCTGAGGTGTCGGGTATTAGGAGGTAATCACACTACACCAATGTATCAGCCAAGAGCAGAAACAACCGTAGGTGCCCTTTCACTCAGAGAAGATAATTTAAGCGCTTTGTTCATAAAGAGAGCAGGCTAAAGAGACATCATCAGACGTGATTGCCGTAATTCGTACATGGGATAGTGCAAGACAGGATAGAGAGTCTCTGTCAGGTGAGGTTGTCACCGAGGGTCCTTTCAACTGTACACAGCAAACACACAATAGAGAGGTTACGCTCGGTTACGAATATTTCCGTAAGTCGGCAATCTTGGAGGGTAAAGAGTTCTTCACCACTTCTTTTTCCCTCCAAGATGGCCGCCATTCCTACGGAAACGTGCGTTAATTACTTCCACGAACCAACCTCTAGAGTGACTGAAGTACGCAGCTACTCACCAAGCAAGCATGTTCTCCGACCACGACTAAAGTCACAGTCACACAGTGCGCTCTCTCCGACTCCAGGCCGCCCGTCTGGGAGGTCAGGGGAAGCCGAGATGTTGATGTTCTCCAGAATCAGTATGGCCGGGGGGGCACACTTTTCCCTGAAACGATTGGAGTAGTGGCAGAACTCCGCCTGTTCCACGATCCCCTCCCCTTCACACTCAATGTTACCTGCAGTCACACAAGATGACCTGAAGATATGCATGCATATTTGTCAATCGGGAGTATATATCAGCCATGTGTATATAGCCCTACATATTTACACAGCCATTGAGCATTGGTGCAGAATGTAGTGGGCAGTACACTAATAGATATCATGTGTACTGACTAATTTGGGAAACTTTTGCAGGAGTTATCCGTAATGTAAAGTCCTGACTGCCACATGCAGAGAGACTAGCAACAGTCACATACTTCTTCTCATTATTGGTAGCATTGCAAGTATGACTTCAAAAATGAAGGAAACTGGTGCATGGCTTAGAACCACCATCTCAGGTGTCAAGGTAAATAAAGTGATCTGTGAACTCCACATTACGGTTTTGTACACATTTTACACGTCAGCAACTCTGTGGCCTTGTGCACAGTACGTGATTAGGCACTATGGTACAGTACAGTACGTATGAGAACAATGTATGAATATGGAATAAGGAAGGCAAACACATTACCACTATACTAGCCAGATCATGTCGACATTTCCTGGCTAGGCTACACACTGATATATAGTGAATGCCACACAATAGACCCTTTGCACGCAAGTGAGAGTATTTTGATTGCTCTCGTGGCGTCACATCCGGTTGCTGGACAATAGGCTTCCTCTCAACCGAAAAGAGCATAGAACTATATCACGTTCACAGGGAGACATGTACAGGGAGACATGTACAGGGAGACATGTACAGGGAGACATGTACAGGGAGACATGTACAGGGAGACATGTACAGGGAGACATGTACAGGGAATGGGAACCTGTATATACTCTAAACAAAAGGGTTGGCACCATACATAACCACACATGTGGACATAATAACTGTTCACATGTGTAAAGACAGTGGAAACCTTGCAGTCAACAGGCCAAGTCTCTATTCTGAAATACCCACAATCGCATGCACACACACACAATACATCATGTCCACAGCTACAGACACAACGGGAAGCCCAAAGATAATAGGCAAGTCTTTTTTACAGAGATCCGAGCTATTTACAAACAATCATGAGAGGAAGGCTTGCAGCCAGAAGTGCACATGATTTATTAGAGCAAACAGGGGCATCCCCTACAAGTCACCATAAAGGGACATGCACAATACAGCATAGAATATATTATAGCACTTACAACATAACCTTCACGACATATCTACAGTATATTGAGATAGCGTACTGAATGCTCCGAGATCCAGAAGCAGTTCAAACAGGACAATGAGAGCGTCCAACACCACCAGAACAATGATGACAGAGTGAAATGCATGGCTGTGGAGCGTGACCTGCATACGACCTCGCCACCTGCAGTAACACACATGACACGACTACCTACGGCCATCTCCTCAGGGGGGGGCACAACATGCTACATTGCTGGATACCAACATATTACAGTTAGAGAAACCTCCTGTCTGTGTATACATAATACGTTTCTGCCATGCATCGAGTAACTATGTTGTATGAACTCCTGATGGCATGCATACCTGGTTCTAATATACCGGATATATACCAGAAGATGCTATTTAATCTATCGTTGCAAGCAACCACACATCTTCACGAATATGAGCATTGTGACTATTGCACTACCAGACTACTATGGCAGTGTCTTTGAAATAAGCAAAATGGGCTACAATCGACGTAGCACATATGGTACTAGGCGGGGTTGATTGTTGCATACGTGAGTCTGTCTTCGATGGAGGAGGTGACAGAGGCAACTTCGAGGTTTTCGTTGACACTGGACTCAGTGGAGGCAGTGCTACCCATGGAGAGACGGCGGTGGAGCTGGGGGACAGGGGAGGGAGGGAGGGAGGGAGGGAGACAGAGAGGGTGAGGGAATAACAAGGGAAATGTGGGATAACGATGGTGTCCGGTGTTTGTGTAGGGTGTAATATAGGTATATACACATGTACACAGGGCCCAATTTCCAGCTGATGGGGCGCAGTATCTAAGTTCGAGACTCTATTCCCTGGCCACCACACAACAGACAGATTCATAAAGTGGTGCACCGTGAATATTCTCCAAGTCCCAACGACTAGTAGGACTGAAGGTCTCACCTCTCCATTGGTACTCCTCTGTTCTTCTCCGCCAGCACCCCCGTGTGGAGCAGCTGCACCTGACGGTCCCACGCCGGCCTCCACGTCGCGCCCCGGGTAAGCAGGAGGGTGCTCCGCGTCGCCCGGGTAGGCGTTGTAGCTTGAAGTCGGGGAATGTTCTTCACTGGGAACACTCGCCATGTCGCTGGACACTCTCGTACGCAATGGATTACTTACTGCGGGTCTTGAACTACCGACTGAAACTGACTTCATCTAGGGCCCTTCCTTCCCGAAAGGACGTGGGGGGCGTGTGCTAGTGTGTTTCCGCGGTAGTTTGGCGCGAAATTCAAGTGCTTCAATGCAATACACGGTCACAGTAAACACTCACCTAAAATAACAGTGTCGCTAGCTAACTAAGTTTATATGTCTGGCACTACATATCAGTGCCGTTTCGTCCACCAGCTTCTGTTACGACAATCTCAGGCATGGAAATCGGCTTCTGCTCACCTGTCATGACAGAGACGGCGTGAGTAGAACAGGATATGATACAGCTATGAATGTGAAATTATACCGGAATTCATTTCCTCTGGGACTGTACTTGTCTCCCGAGTGTCAGCAGCCTGCATTAGTAAAGAACATCTGGTGGAATACACTATTGTATAGCCACAGGACAATTAGCAAGGGTTTCGGAATTTGGTGGTTAGGCCAAGTGTAATTGAGATGCTGAACCCACCAATTTAAAGCCAACATAATATAGAGGTTACCATAAGCTGCTGACCTGCTCATTCGTTTTATCTATCGCTGCCTGTGCCTGTATACCAAAGTGTCCTCTGGGTACACGGACTCCTTTCGCTCGAGCAACTTCCTTCTTCAGCAACCTGTTCTGTTCCTAACGGATAAGAAACAAGAAACCAAGTACTATGTCCTTGTGAGGTTATTATTTAGCTAACCTCCAATGCATCCATCTTGTCCTGAGCCTTGTGGAAGGCATGTACGATTTTCCTGACCTTGAGCCGTGCTTCTGAGAGCTGCTGGTCTGAACGTGACTTGGCAGAGAGCACAGTACCTGCACACAGGTGATTTCTTACACAGCATGAGTTTTCAGGGCTGATTTCAAAGTTACTTGTGTTCTTATACTCGAGCTGAAAGTAAAGTGGCCCCCTCGGGGACATTGAAAGTGTGCTCTATTCAGAGGTGTCCTTCATTCGGTAATACACTAAGCATGGGGCAGAACGAAGCATCCCTTATAGAGAGGTTTCCTTACTTGGAGGGTCCTTTTTCAGAGGTTATACTGTACTAGTGTATCGTGATGCAGTGGTTAATATGTGCATTATTGCACTAACCATTGACAATCCGGACTACCCTCCACAATCGAAGGATGATCACAAGTGAAGCTGCTTCAAACGCCTCTTCCTCTGCTCTACAAGACACACACACACACACACACACACTAGATTAGAATGTGATAGCATACAAGTGCTAAATTTAGAAACTGTTACGAAAAACGGAATTTAATTGCATTCTTGCACTGGGCCCTATGTTCTTGCACTGGGCCCGTCTGTAGAAAAAAATTCTAAATTTAGCCCTTATGTATTGACCCATTCCCTTGAAGGACATTTTGAAGCCAAAATATGAACGTACAGAGATGCCAAGTCCAAGAGATAGGACAGAAACACAATGGTCCCATCAAACACTTCGAACTTGTGTGTGAAATACTTCAGGCGGAAAGCTATCAGCTTCAGAATGATCTGCAAAATACCACACATTAGGAAAATTCGCTATGTCAAGGTTTTTAAGGGGCCCTCACCTCAAAAACAAAGAGTGTGAGAATGATGATACTTGTTACGTGGAGGACTACAGCTGGATTTACCCCTACATCACCATCCTCTGCAAGTATATAATACACTGAGCATGAAAAACAGAATACAAAATACAGTGGAACCTCCGAACAAGGGACACTATGAGACAAACGATTTGTTGCTTGTTGGGAGGTCGTCTATATCTTGGAGGTAAAAAAATAAACTAAACTATTACACTGGATAAAAACAGGTCCCTATTTATCTCAGAGTATCCCTTATCGAAAGTTCCACTGTCATAATTTAGCTCACTATCAGCACAAACTCGCAAGCCACGTCTGAACTTGCAAGTGCAGAGACCATCTTCTCCCACACCCCTCCCCGGAGAGGTGGAGATGTTTAGCTGCTCCAGGATCAGCTTGGCCGTGGGCCTGCAGCGTTCGGGGTCCTCATAGTGGCACCTCTCTTTCTGTTCAAACAGTGTCTCTCCCTCGCACTGCAGATTCCCTTTATGGGTGGAGGAGGAGCAAATCGTGAAATTATTGGAGTAACATGATAGGACATGTGTTTTGACATGATGTATATAGGTATATGCTTATTATTATAGATACGTACCAAACGCTCCAACGTCCAGTAGCAGCTCGAATATGACAATGAGAGCATCGGCGATGACCAGTGCAACAATGAGGCCGTGGAACCCGGTGGAGTGCAGGGCCACTTGCATGCGCCCCCGCCAACTGCAGACGAGGGGAGGTCACTAGCTACGTAGCTAGATACTTGCTTATTTTTTTGCAAAACCCCCAAAGCACCAACATACGCACATATGTTTCTCTCCAGGGAAACTTACGTTAACGTTTCTTCGATCGAGGAGGCGATAGAGTCGACCTCATAGTCTTCATCCACTGACGAACCGGAGTCGTCGCTCGGAATTTTGTACCTTTCCTCGCCGTCGCCCGGCGGAGGACTTTTCGACGTCTCTTCATCGCTGGAAAATTCCCGGGAGAGCTGTTTCTCCAGCTTCACCAGAGACTGCTGCCTCTTTGCGAGAGTTGTCTTGCGTCGCTTTCCGCCCCGCGGAGTCTGGCGCGTGCGGTAGCGGGCCGGGAGGGCGTTGTCGGCGGGTGAAATTTGGGACCTATCATCGGCATCGTAGGAAACGTAACTGCACATTTCGTGCTCCTCGGACATGGCAACTCTCTAGGGTATTTGACGTTTCTCTTCCCCGAGTTTTGGAGAGCAAATTATTAGGAAAACCAGACTCGTCAACAGATGAATAATAATTATTTATGCGCACGCGCACGCTCGGTTGCTCGCTTTGTGAGCCCCTCCCCCTTTTATCGCTAAGCAACGTAACACACGAGAGTCCACGATATGTTGAGCGAGACTTTCCTCGCCCGGCAAGATGCCAGCAGTCGATCTCAGCCTCAGCAGAAAACACGCCACCTCCAGTCTCCAGTGAATAGCTACGAGGACTGGAAGCTTCTGGAGGGCGTGGCGGAGTGGCCCTGCGCGGCTTCCAACGAATTCCCGAGCAACCTAGACCCGGACACCGTTCTAGGCCCTCTAGAAGAGATCAAGAAAGACTTTGAAACTCACTCACGTCAGTTAAAGTCCAAATATAAACTGTTGAACTCTTTTAGAAGCGCCTAGTGTAGTTCCTTGCATTTCTACTGGTGTGTAGTTTACCTTATGTACGTGACACTGACTCTGTCGCGTTTAGCTTGGGGTGCAGTGTTTCTGAATGGAGTGGAGAAAAGACTGGAGGAAATGGAGAGAACCCTGGATGGATTAGCCAATCACTTTCTCATTGGATCCACAGCTCATGAGGGAGAGGCTGGTGGTCAGCCTGTTGCCAAGGGTATGAGTGAGTTCAGAATCACTCACTAGTTGTCTGAAGCTGTCACTGATCCTCTTCCTCAGCATTTCTCACAGAGTTACGTGATCAGAGCTCACAACGCAGACAACGTCTGTGCCCATTAGGAGACACTGCTAGCAATGAAGACTTGACACTGGATGTAAGACTGATAGATAACACACAGAGTTTAATAGCTACAGCTGTAACACCTTTGGTACGAGAAAATTCAAACTCTAATGGAGGAGTTTTTGTTTGTTCGTCTTTCAGATTACTACACATTAACAAATCATGCCTTGATATGCACTTAAAACCCCATGATTCATGGAAAAAACTGACATTCAGCAATGTTGTCACTGTTTGTGTCCAGACACTGGTGTATCCAGGTATTGGAGGAGGCTGCTCAGCTGTAGCCTTACCCGGGACACTGGATCCTCTCACACTACTGGATAAGGTCACTAAGACAGCACTCCTCCCCGTGAGTATATAGCTAACAGTTATTGAGGGCTGCTAAAAGCAACTGTTGCCATGCAATTTCCAGCTCTATGTACAACAGTGCTGGCAAAAGCTCTTCCACTCAGGTGCATCCTGCTGTTTATTACAGGTACACAGACATAGTGTGTTTCACAGCCTCGTTTCTATTTCAGTTTCTATAATAATGATTCAGAATACATTTTGGTATGTTTGGCTGAGCTACTTCAAGGTAAGAACCAGTTTCTGTTTGGAAGGGATTCTAAAGAAATTCGTTTCCAGGCTAAGCCAGATCCGAATGACCTATCAAGACTGTTCAGATTGATATCCGAGAACTTCATGTCACTTCACTGCAGCATCTTAGGCGGGCAGAAACACAAAGATGAAGCCTTTATTGTAAGGACTCTAATATATAGTCTATCTCACATGTGTGTCACCTACATATTATATGTATAGCATCTTCCAGGGTGCCTGGCTAAAGCAGTGTACAGTGCCTTCTGCCACTCATTTCCTCAGTCCAGCAAAGTCTTCAACTCTGAGGAATTTCTGTCGTATCTGACTAACCTGACACACGAATGGATTACTGGTTTGTTTCGTAATTGCAATAGTCTAAAGTGTATGTGTACACTGTCTTCATCTGTGCAATATCAAACCCGTTATGGCAGGGGTTGCAGCTCCTCTGGGGAGTTGGAAAAACTGGCCTCGCCATCTTCTGGACCCTCACTTCAACTCAGTGTTAGAAGACACCAGCTCTGACCAGAACTCCAGTCCAACTCTCAAGTCAACCTTCTCTGAAAAAGATGGTATATACAGCTACAACTGTATGCTAATGGTTACTCAGCTTCAACTGCACATTGGGATCCATGAGTTAAGCAATCATCAACTTATTTGCCCAAAACTAGCATGTGAGAGTGAGAGAGGGTCTATAGCTTGATATACAGATAGCATTCTGCCAGAAGCACGACTTTTAACTCTGTGAATATTCTATGGTAGCTATATATAATAATTCCTCTCCCTGCAGTGATGAGACTGTCAATAAAGGACAAGCCTCGTAGCGTGAGGCTCAGTACAGTGTCAGGTGCTATCCAAAAGATAAGAAGAACAAGGAGCTCACACACTGCCCCATCTAGAGCCAAGACTCCTTCTACAAACCCTGACAAGAATGAGGTATAAACACCATTTAGCCGCCATCCTGTGCTTATAAAACTCAGCCCTGAATGTATAAAAACTCTCATATAGCAATCCCTGTGCTGTTATAAGCATAGCATTTAGACAAAAACAAGTTGATTCACACAAAAAAAACAATTTCTTTGACTTGCTTCAGGAAGTGGGTGTGGGTCAAGGACCAAGGTTTAAGCATGTTCAATTTGGACTAATGGGCAGGAGTCCCCTCCTCCAGAACTACCTGGTGTCTCACGGACTAGTGGAGGAGGAGAAGGGGAAGGGAGAAGTGTGCAAGAGAGTGCGGCCTGTGATGGGCAGGACTCAGATTAGCAGGCTACCGTATCCCCCATTCATCTCTCAGCATGCCTGTAAATCATGCAAAAGCATTTTGGCAAGCCAAGCAAGCAGTTAAATATTAGTTTCACATTACGTTATGTGCAGTGCAAATCTTCATTCAGACGACTTAATGGGCGGCCACTTTGTTGCCAAGTTGTATGACTCACATAAATTTTGGTGGTTCCGACCATAACTGCCAATCAATTTTTGGGGGCCACAACTAGTTGTTCAGGATATTTATGCTTTAACCAGTGAAACGCTGCAGACCACCATCAATTTCTTACCAACAACTGTTGAAAGACTCTAAGGAGGCATGCAGGAAAAACTATGATCACTTTGAAAAGTATCTGCACTCAATAGAGTGCCATTATAATTATTACAACATGCGTTTCACTGCCCCCTGCAGGGCTCTAGCCAAGAGAGAGCAGGAAATCAACGCTGCTCGCAAGAAACACAACGCACTACTCAGAGCCTCTGACAGGTAAATAACAATGACACAAATCTTCACACAAAACTGTTTTTGGATAGCTATAATTAAAACACTGCCAGGGTTTTAGAACTAGATGTGTTAGCGTTATTATTATAGAGAGGAGGGAGAGAAAATGGATTTATTGAAGGGAGTTGGTATAAGATCATTAATTTAACCTGATTTAGACGCACTGAGAGATTGCTACAGCACAAGTACAAGGTGGCCATCATGGCAGAGAAGATAATGGACAAGTATGCCAGTCAGACAGCTCCCATCGTACCAGCTAAAGCAACTGACTCTCCGCCACCAGAACAATAGATCCGTGGATGATTATCGATTCATATCTTACAAGATTCATTTAAAATTCTTGTGTGATTCTAATCTGTATTTCATTCATTAATTGGTGATGGCACAACAATATTAACTTTTCGTGTGCGTTTCTAATGTCTGTGTGGTTCGTTTGTTGACGGTTAGATTACCTAATGACAGAATTAAATAGTGGTACCCTAATGTATGTAATTATGATTGTACGGTTCATTTGGTGATGGTTACACATGCGGTGCCCATGACACCCTTTAGCTCCTTGGATTGACATGTGACTATCAGCTTGGAGCTCTGAGACTGCCGTTTCCTGGGGGCACTTCTTGGAGATATGGCAAAGGACACCTCTGCCACTTTACCTTTTCCAGTGTTTCTGAAAGAAAGAAAAACACCATCAAATGGGACACAACACTGTTTTGCTTATAAAACGAATGACTAGGAAATAATATCTAGCGGCAATATTGACAATAGTTTATCACCTGGAAATGCTGGAGGTATACCTACCATGCCAATGTTTCAAGTATATACTTAGTTGCAGTACTGGCTAGAAAGTCCCTTTGCCAATGGATCACTTGCACTTACTTTCCAGGGATCTTGAGTGGTTTTGTGAGTCTAGCTCCCTCAATGAGGAACACCACGTTGGTCAGAGGTTTCTGGAGAGGGTTTGTGAAGTAGGCCTTCACGGGGTAACTCTTCCCAGCTGACAACTCCACCCACTCATCATCTTCCACTGTGGGGATACAGTGAGCGTGGAAAGAAAATCAGGGGGAAAGCACAGCGAGTTGGTAATGCAACGGAAGGTGGATTCTTGCTTATATGAACCCCTTAGGCAGTGTTTGTTAACGCTCAATGGCAGCTATAACTTGTGTGGTGTGATTTGATTATGCCAACCATGATCACTCAATGTTGAGTGGGTGTTAGCTGCCCCACCTTGTTTGCCGTCCACGAGTAGGGTGAGATCAGGTCTGTGGAGACGACAAGGGACCTTGCTGACCCAGCCCTTGCCAGTCTCACTCACCACAGCCAGCACCGTCACACTCAGCAGGGCCTGGTCCCGCAGGCAGCACAGGTAGTCCGAGGATCTCACTGCCACTGTGTATGATCCACTGCCACCAGCTGTGACGTAGCACATAATAATTGTGGACTTTTAGTTTAAGACATATTAGTCTATAGCTAAACTTTTAGGGTGTAACCATACTATCAGCATTGTACATTAGCCAGCACGATGCAGGAACATAGCCCTGTATGGTGTTGTATTGTGTTGAAGATTCCCGCTAAGTAGCCCAGTTGATAGAGCATTCACCTAGACTGCAGAGTGGCGTTAGTTCGAATCCCACTCAGGGCAGCTCTTCCTTTTTCCCCTTGGAAAAAGAGTGTTCCTGGGTGTAGTTGAACTGCCTCTGCCTTGCTTATTTATAAGTATTCCTGAAGGTGTACAATCAGAGTCATACCTCTGGTGAGGGATATTTTCCCTTGTTCTTTCTTGACACTGGTTCCACTGCCTCCAGTGTATGAGACTGAACTGACAGCCACACTCACCCTCACAGTCCGAACCTCTTTCACTGAACACTTTGCCTGAAAACACAAGACTGTACTAAACATTATAACACAATACAGACACACTCATACGACCTCAGGCAGGAAACTTCCAAGGAAGAAAAGTGAAAACTAAAAAGTTTAAGACCCATCTCTAAAAGTGTTTACAGTGAAATCGTTTTAAGACATGATCACTGCAGAGTGGGACATTCTATTTGCAGAATTGTTCTCCTAATTAAAGGTTTCCCCTATACGGTAGGTTTTAGGGTGGTGTAAAATTAATGGTTGTCTTACTGTTACTATCACGTCGAAGTTGTCCCCGATTGCCGGTTGCTTGCTGAAAGACACATCTAGCTGTACATCAGAGGCACCATCAGGCTCATCCAGCCCCAGAGCTGCCCTCTCTAGCTCACTGCCTTCTTTAAACTTGTAGCTGTCAGTTACGTCGCATCGTTTGTTGCTGCCCACTGTCTTGGTGCTTACGGTCTTACCAACCTGCATACATACATACATACATACATACACCAACCCCTTAACAACATCACAGAGATAGTGATCACTAAGTAGGGAAAGTAGTAGCTCGGTCTATAATTTGGTGGAAATGTGCACGAGTAAGTGGTGATGTGTTTATGTAAGTTAATCTAATGTGATAATAGTACTGAAAGTGTCTTGTCTCCTTGCTTGTAGTGCAGATAATATCGATTAGGGGTACTTTGCAGGGAGCTTACCCGTTTGGTGTCTGTCACGGCCAGAACAAACTTGTCTTTCTCCACCTCGCAGTAGTCTCTGATGTCAGCGTTCACCTCTGCTACGACAAAGTCGGTGTCATAGTCCATACTCTGCCCAGTCTTTACTGCCGACAGGGACGCTGGTCCAACCACATAGGACTTGGAGTGAGGACTTATCTCCTGAATCACAAATAAAGGACACTCCTGCAATTTCATGGTCCTGGTTTTTAGTTTATTAGAAAGTTCCTCGTTACTTTGTGTTAGAAAAACAAAGGTGGGCTACCTACTAACTCAGAAGCAGTTTTAACAAATAATGTGGGGATTACCGGCACTCTGGTAATGTGAGTATTGTGGGGCTACCTGAGGTGTAGCGTCGATGGCCTGCCAGCCACTGTACTGCAGCCCCAGGTCAGGTCTTGCCATCCAGGCTTCCACCCACACGTGGTAATTCCTGTGGAGTACACACGAAACCCTCTCACTACATAGCAGTAACTAGTGACAGTTATCAGGGCAGCTTGGGACCAAGGGGTGGCCAGAAGTGTGAAAATGCTCTTTACAGAAATGAAACTTCAACAATATCTGGGGTTGAACCTTGGAGCTCTAGGCTTTGTTTTGGAGCATTTTACATTAGCATAGCTACAATGCTCTAGCATGCATTATGGTCAACTTTGAGCATTCCATAAGAGTCGAGGTACTCTGAACATAATATTATCAATATTCCATTGTTGGCTTGCGAGAACTGCCAGGTAAAAGGCACTTAGTTATAAAGTCCAGATATCAGATATATCCACTGTACACACTCAGCAGCCACACACAGGGTTTGCCAGGCAAGAGCTCACCAGATGGAATCGTGGCTCTTCTCCTCCACCATCTCATCCTGGAGGTCCCAGTATCTGTCCAGAGCCCTGTTCCCGTCTCCGTCGTGAGCTGACTCAAAGTTGGTCACTGGTCTTGCCGGGATCCCAAGACAACGGAGAACTACAACAACATAAGTGGTACTAATATATACAAGCCTTATTAGTAAGCTACATTCCCTGGACTTATATAATAGCTCAACCTTAAAGGCCACAAGATTCAAGGACTATGTGTCTAGTCAATTGATTGCTTATAAAGGGTACACCTTGATTTAGCCTAAGGCTACTGTGTTAAGGTTTCAATATCAAACTTGAGAGCCACACAATTCAGCATCAACATGAGTGAAGGTTTATGCTGTATAATATGTGTGGTGGCCAGGACTAACCAGTTGTGAGGAGACCTCCAAAAACCCAGCACTGGCCATATCTGACAGCCTTCTTAGTCTCCCAGAACTCCTGTAGGATGGCTGCACTCCCACTCCAGGCAGTGGGGTCAGTTCCGTCGGCATAGTCCCCTTCATTGGGGGACCACAGACCAAAGAGGATGCCCCCGTCATCATCCTCCACATTCACCTACAGTAATAGCACGTACCACACGGCACGACCTAGCCTTACTCTCACAAGTTTTGGGTTCAGAGATTCAATTCACCAACAGAATTACATAGGGACTACCCCAATAGTACAAAGGGAAAACTACGCCCAGGATAACATGCTAAAAGCTGCCCTTCACTCTCTAGGCAGAGCCTCCTAAGGTTGGACACAAGAGAGAGGCACACTCCAGCACACGGTAGCACAAAAATTAATCACTGAAAGTGCAGAAGATGCTGGTAACTGTATAATGGGTGCCAAATTGTAAGTCTGTCTCACAGTTTGGCATAGTGGAGTAAGCTGTGACTCACCATTTCAGTGATGGCCCTGCTGACCCTAACTGGATCTTTCCTGGCATCGGAGTCCATAGACCGATGCATGTCCAGTAGATATAGTGCCACTTGCACACTCACCTCCTCGAACTATGGCATCATATTCGGGGAATTATAATATCTATCATGACTTTCAAATTTCAAATAGGAGGAAGATGCATGACACACAGGGAAACGGGGCATACTCATAAACTAGCTTTTAACCGAGTTATTGAACTCACCTGCGCAAAGTTCCACGGCCAGGTAAACATGTCATTGTGAGCTCCTGCCCAAATGATGCCAGACTCATTCAGAACGTACTCTTCCCTCTCTGCTTCTGATGCCAACATTACCGCGTCCTCTAAAAAATGCCAAAAGGCAGTAATCTCATTGTACAGTGAAACCAGGACCCGCAGAATAAAGGACACTCTGAGATTCTGCCCCATTTCATCGATGTATTACCACTGAACTGAATAGAGTACACTTTCATACAACGTGGGATTTCACTGTAATACATTTTGCTCGAGCTTAAACAGTAGCTCAGCTCCTCTGCATATTTGGGTATAATTTATAGTAACTAAGACAGCATACATACCTGTGCCCAAGGGTTGAAGAGCACCACAATGTCTTTGTTGCAGTCTCTCTTTACTCCCTGCCTGCTACCTTGCGGGACCACCTCTGCGGCAACCTGATACTTTCCAACTGGGAAATCAGCAGGCAACACTAGGGAGAGGGTCACTGTAGATCCCTCAGACTTTAGCTCCTGAACAAGGAATGTAATAACCGACATAATTACAACCGAAGAACGGTTGGAACTTTTGTGACAGCCAATTCACGCATCTTTGTGTGGTGGCTTCATCAAAGGCTCACCTGTAATTCAAGTTGATGAGGTTGATTTGGAGACAGGCCAAGTGTAGCTATGAAACGGGTGCCTCGTCGGTAGCTGGTGCGATACCCTCTGTGCAGATCCAAACTCACTCTGTCCCCAGATAGTGGCCTTGAAAAACTCACCTGCCAGCCAAATAAACAAAGGCAATGACCGTTGGCAGTAGTAACATATTACCGTTTAACCAGGGGAGGGCTTTAAGTAGTATTATCTAATGTGACTGGTCTCAAATAATGGAACTTGCAAAAAGTCCCCTAGGTATGATATGAATGTGTTTATTGATAGAGTGCCTTTGTGTAACCTGATACAGTCATGCAACCCTACATAAACTATTGTCCAAATTCCACAGAGAATTTCCGTGCAAGCCAATTCAGGGTCTATAGCTCTAGCTACCTCAATTATAACGGGAGCCGCTCTCCTGAACACATGAAATAGGGAGCATTCGTAGTCATCTGTGTGATGATCCTCTTGGTTCTTGTCAGGTAAAATATCAACAGAGTTGATTGTCACTTCTGCAGAGTGATAGATTACATGATTTATAGTTTTGTAACACCTTTGAGATTATGCTTACAATATCATACCGTTTCCACGATGCCGTTTTGATGAAGACATTTTCGTTGACGACTTGTACCGTCAGTGGTTGCCTCGCAATGCCTTTTGTTTAGATTTGGCTTTCCTTAGCGCGGGACGCGACGCCAAGCTGCCGCGCTGTGTGTATAATAGCGCGCGATAGCCGACATGCACAATACGCATGCGCAAAAGTGACCGTAATAATAGCGTTTTTTCCAAATAAGCGCGACACAATTTTATCAACGCAGAGAGTAATATAAAACTGGAGGGCGTTTCCTTTCCCAAGATTCTCATCAAAATTCTGCTCTGATCGCGGCGGGCTGCGGCAGTAAGTCACTCAAGAGTTGCAGTGGAGAGAAAGGCAAGAGTCCAGCAAGTATGTTACACGCTATAAGAGACACATCGTTACGTTAGTCGCTAACTATTATGTCAATAGCTAGCTAGACCTTTCCTCTTTTGGCGCCCACGAAGAGCATTGCTGTACACTCCCACAGTAGTTGCCTGTCTGGAAAGACTAAAACGCTCGGCTGGTGGAGCGTGGATGCGATTTTGAGAGAGCGGCCGGTGTCAGGGGTGCCGTATTTTTTTTGCTGGTGCGTACGCCCGTTTTACTGTTGTTGGGCGAACATATTTACAGGCTGGTGCAGCGATGTGTTTTGGTACGCTGCCAGGTGTGGGCAGCGTAGGTGACCAAGTCAGCGTGAACTCTTGGCAAATGTCCCGGCCCTGCCTGGCCAACATACCTACAGCATGTCCCTACACGACCACCCTTGCTGAAGACCGGCCTCACAGTCTCATACTCTGTTTACACCGCCATTCAATCTGTTTTCTCTGGTGACACTCTCATAATGCTGGCATAATAGGCTGTTGGGAAGACCTACCTGGACTTGTACATGTTGTTCTTCTACATAGCGCATGTTGCACTGTATGTAGGATGCATGTGTTTGTGGTGGATGGGCTACTCAGCCAAGAGATCATGGAGCAATTACCGACGGCTTTGGCCTCCTTTTGACTGCATGTGTACGGCTAAGTGGTTTGGGCAGTTGCTAGCATGTGTGCGTAGCTGAGGCAGAATGTCCAAATTGTTACTATGACACTGTCAGACGTGCTCTGCATTATTACTTCTCAAGAGTGAAAGCAAGTTGGATTGAGCGTCGGGCAGTTTTACGACATCTGCAGTATACTAAACAACTGATGTATTGTCCACTCTTGCTGGTGGCATTAAGGTTTCTGAACTGAAATAATCTATAATTATCTAACTTGGTTATCCCTGGAACCTCACTTGGATCTGTGGTTTACCAAACTTCCTTTTTCCTTGCATCCCCAGTCAGAGCACTGGCTTCCTGTGCTATTATACTGGCAAGCATACACACACCACACACACACACACACATGCACCGGCGCACACACACACACACACACACACACACACACACACAACATGCACTGGCGCACACACACACACACACACACACACATGCAGAGTTGTGTTGTAGATTAGGGAATAAGCAAGCAATTGAAGGAGGGAGGGGCTGACTAACCACTTTGGCGGCCGGCCACAGGTCACTCTCAAAGGATGATACAGGAGGGTGGGAAGGTGGGCCTGAGACTTCCTGCACTAGTCAAAAGCAGGGAGAGATATATAGGAGGAAATAGTGTGGGTAACCCCCTAACCCCCTGCTTCTCTGCTGTAGCTTACTGTAAAACAGTACATTCTTGTCTCTGCAAACACCTCGGACGTGACTGAGGTGTTTTTAGAAGTGAAATTCTATGTCTGTATATCCAACCCGGGAGGTCTCTAAGCAGGTCTTTTGATCAGTATTGTGACCAGCAAATGTATTGACAATAGGCTTACGTAAAGAGATTATACGTATGTACTGCATACTAATACAGTGTAATGCGGGAATTAGGAGTGTGTTTCATATGAACCATCTCCTACCATGCTCTGCTATGATGCACTGTAGCAGATATTTCTGAGTTGGCGATAAAATTTTTTGGAACTACACTTATACACCTTAAAAAGGACAAAGTATTCTAGTTTCTGGCATGCAGTAGATGACAGCCAGCACGCAATTAACTGTGAGCAATTAGTACTGTGCGGGGAGGGTAGGAGTAATTGGGTGTTCAACGAGGGGCAGTTTAATGGGATATCGATTTCTTGCCCAATGTGCAGAGGGTAATGCTGAGTCATTAGCTGGCTATGCGGTCAGCTGTGTATATGTAGTGCACCATGTTTGAGCCACCTTTCATTTGTATGAGTGGTGCAGGGTAAGGTTAGGAACTCACTATTGATGGAAATTGCAAATAGGGTAAGGTTAGGAACTCACTATTGATGGAAATTGCCCACCTCATATGGGACATAGCATGTCTCCCTAATCTTGCATACAGATAATTATGGTGAAGGGTTGCATGTAAATGTCATCCGTTCTCTCCTCTCCTTCCCTCCCTTCCTCCCATTCTCAATCCTCCTCTTGCCCCCTCTCCATCTCTCTCGCCCCCCCTCATACATCTCACTCCCTTCATACGTCTCTCTCCCTGTATAGAGAATGGTCCAGAGCTACAAACTGGTGGTTCTGGGAGAGGGTGGAGTAGGCAAATCTGGTGAGTGTACATATATATCCGACATTATCACTTTACAATGTATTTTAGGCAAGTGAATGCCATATTTCAATGAATTATAAAGCAATACAGAGTGTGACAGCAATTTGGCAGTTCAATCTGCTTGTTTAGCTTGGCAAAATTTTGCCCCATAATGTGGTGCAGTTGAAGTATATTATTGGTGCATGTATGAATGTACACATGTTTCAGGTAACGGTATAGTTACTACATGTATCATACTTGTATATACTATATGGTGTGTTATTAAGGGTGAGGCCACATGCCATTTATCTAATTGAGTGTAACACTTGTCATTACAACATTTTCCTGTCCAGACTCTGTATGGATTGTGGTGTATGCTGTAGTAAGCCTTCAATTAGTACTCCAGATGCCCTTACAAGATGCAGTGCATGTTTAAACTATTGTCCAAAGCACTAATCATTTATATGTAGCTCATGGAAACAGTCCACCGAGTTAGATAATTGCTTAATAGCGGATCACATAAGGAAGTGTATTTATACTCATATTACGTTACTTTGTGTGTTTATAAGGCTGCCTCCTGCATGTGTATGCAGACTGCAGAGTGCCGTGGGTTCGAATCCCACCCAGGGCAGCTCTTCTTCTTTTCTTTGAAAAGCTGTCCTGGGTGTAGTTGACTTGTTTACCTTGCCTTGCCTTTCTACCTCGTTACCAAGTTGTTGAGACATGCTGAATAGGCGACGGTGCTATTACGCATATATTCCGATACTGAAGCAAATGGCGGCCACCAGCTGTGTTGACGTGTGTGTCATCAGCGTTTGGGATTTGCGAGTTGAGGTTTTATGTAAACACAGGCACATGTTGACCCACGACTACACATACTGTGCAAGTGTTATGGAGTGTTGCATGCATGGCCTGTTGCATTTTCAATGTTTTGTGTTTTGTTTTTTCTATTCTATTATAAATATATCATATATACATACTAAAGTATTAGATCTCTAAATTATCGTCACTCTCTCCCTTCTCTATCACCCGCTCCTATATCTAATGCTCTCTGTCTCTCTCCCTTCTCTCTCCCTTCTCTCTCTCTTCTCTCCCTCTCTCCCTTCTCTCTCCTTCTCTCTCCCTCTCTCCTTCTCTCTCCCTCTCTCTCTTTCTCCTCTGTCTATGTTACTCATTCTACAGCTATAACAATTCAGTTCACTAGCAGTGTCTTTGCCGCAGACTACGATCCTACTATTGGTGAGTGATGTCATAGTCTAAATATAGATTAAAACCAGTTCTAAAAAACACTAGTCCTAAGCCACAATTATATGTACGAAATATGCACATCCACCATCATCTGTCACATGTTTTGCATTTTTTCATCTTTTTTTATACACTATACAATGTGATATCGTTGTGGCATTACAATGTTGTCTTCAAAACTTAAAATATAGGGGCCTATAACTATACAGTTGTTGCGTAATAATGTTCCGTAATAATGTGTCGATATGTCTGTATTCTGCAGAGGATGCGTATCGAATTGATGCTGATGTGGATGGAGAAGTGGTGGGGCTGGATATCCTAGATACTGCTGGTCAGGTGAGGCTGCAAAACCCAGGGTCCATCACGTACACACACACACACACACACGTTTTACATTCAGTAGTCAATCCAATTGCTTCCCAGCACCCCGGGCATATACCAGTTTACCCCGTAAGTCATGATTTTGTGGTACATTGTGCCGATATAGCAAGGTCTCCTAACTGTGTGTGCAGTATGCAGTGGTCTCTTGTCTGCTACAGGAGGTGTTCAGTGCAGTGAGGGATCGTTACATGAGAGACGGGGAGGGGTTCATCCTCGTCTACTCACTGACTGAGCGAGCGACGTTTTCACCGATGTCGAAGATCAGCGAGCAGATCAAGAGAGTGAAGGACACGGATCAGCATATTCCAATTGTATTGGTAGGAAACAAGGTACGGGGACTCACTTAGGATTTACAGTTAAAACTCTGGAGGACATTCCTTTATTCAGAGGCATCCTTTCCTCAGAGGGCGGAAGTATAATACACTAATGTATTACTATGGGGCAGAACCCCTTGAGGTCTCTATTGTTCGGAGGGTCCTTTTTCACAGAAGTAGTGAGAAAATTTCAAGGGAGATTAACCTTCATATTTTGACAGTGTGAATAGGAATTGTGGGTGGTGGATGTTCTGCCCATAAACTGCAAAACCTTTCTCATTCATTCATAGCTATCCTTGTTGTGTTGATATAGTATATAGGCTTGTATATACACAAGGAGGGGTTAGGTGACAGTCACGAAAGGCAAACAAGGGAGGCTTTCCTGCCCCCTCTGTTCTCATTGATTGCCTGTGTATGTACCAACTACACCGCAGGGGAAAGCAACACATGTGTGTACACATGATAATCATAATGCAGCGTGGCCGTACCTGTATACTCTGTGCTGTAATTGCTAGCGAGTGGTCATCACCTTATGCCACATTAGTGCCTCACTGGCACCGTGATTTGTGTAATCGAGGCATACACAGACACTCATAGCCACAGCAGCATATATACATATGTAGGCACTGGCACATGCTCATCAACGTACGTATTCTGAAACCCTTAGAAGTCCTCCCCCTCCCCCTCTCCCTGTAATTAACCCTTGGCGCGCATGCGCAGCTAGGGTTACAGTACTTGGTTTGTCCGTCTGTCCGTCTGTTACCACGTTTTCTGCCACCACGCGCAACAAACAGGTAAAATAGTGTTTTGGGTTAATAGGGTTTGCACTTTAGTGCTTTTCATTTCTTCATGTGAAAGTGTGAGCTGTTCAGTTTACATGTATGTGAAGACTATGAGATATAAAAGGCAAAGGCACAACAAACAAATCAAGTACTGCAATCTCTCCCCCATAGACTCACCCTTCCCCTTCACCCTCTCCTTTTTCCTTTGTTTATTTATCTCTCCCTTTCTTCCGTCGCCCCTTTCATTACTTCTCCACAATTCTCTTCCCCCTCTCTCACTATCTCCCCTCCCCTCTCTCCCTCCACACCACACACACACACACACACACACAGTCGGACATGGATGACAGGAGGGAAGTGTCAAACGGCGAAGGAGTCTTACTATCCCAGCAGCTCCAGTGCCCCTTCTTCGAAACCTCTGCCAAGCTGCGCATCAACATCGACGAGTGTTTCCACGAGCTGGTCCGGGAGATCAAGAGATGTCAGGCAGAACAGAGCAAACTGGCGCAGGACTCTCCGTCGGGCAAAACCTGCTGCGTTCTACTCTGATGCCAGCTGCTAGAGTCCTGATCATAGTCAATATTATAATCCTAGTTAACGATGCTATTGTATTCCTCGCTGTGATATTTATCACCGTTTTCTGTCTGTCAGTCTCTCTGTCACTTCATGCTTTCCCACCGTAGATTTATCAGTCCACGCCACACAAATCGTCGACGTTTACTCCCTTCTTTTATTATCTGCACCATTTTACATGATTCCTCTGATAACTGTATCGTGTTAGGATGTGTTTGTAGTTGTATGCATAGCTCTTTTTATTCGCCTTTATTTTTGCCAGATATCCGAAAAATTTGTTAAATTTTGCCCGTGGTTATTTTTGCGTGAGCTGCTGCTGACTGAGCACTTTTGTCGTAGCGCGGGAAAAACAAACGAGTTTCGTGCGCCCGTCTCCCTGCTGCTGCATCATGAGTGCCGAGTTAAGCTACTTGCAGCTGAAGGCTGCCAACGACGCCCGGGAAGCAGTGAGTGTCCCTTTTGTTACGCGTTCACCGCAAGGCGTTCGGAAAGACTAGAGGGTCCGGGTGTATATATACAGTAGATGCAGCTACCTGGGGTGTTGCATGAGCTTGCAACGGTAGTTTTATAGTTTGCTCTGTTTCCCGCGTGGCAGGAGGAGGTAAGAGTGGAGCAGAGGAAGCGAAATCTGTTGGTGCTGATCCTCCACCACCTCAGAGAGGAAGGGTGAAGTACATACATACTGCTACGTATATATAGTCAGTACCCTATTACTCCAGGTTTCTTGAATCGGCAGAAGCTCTTGTGAAAGAAAGTGGCAGTTCTATAGCCAACTACCAAGTTTGTGATAATATTGACCTTTCAACCATCCTACAGGTGCTGTATGTAATGTAATATGTGTATTATGTCATAATCGTGTCTGTATATTTACTTGTGTATGTAGGAATATGAATCATACTACTTTGTGAAGTTCAAGAAAACACCCAAGATTATCAGGAGAGCTACCTCTAGTGGTAAGTGTTAGCAAGAGAGAAGAAGCAAGCAAGTTTTAAGCTACTTTTCTCAAACAGTCGGTGAGTCGAGATCAGTAAAAAAGAGACTAGCAAGGTATCAAACTACATGTGTTTTTTAATGTGGTATAATCATACTCTGATCATTATGATGATGATGTTTGCAGCACTAGAGTGCCGTCTCTTCCACCCATTCATCCGTGCAATAGCTCTGAAACGCTCACCACTGGCCAAGATGAGAGGAGGCATCGAAGACCGTCTAGTGCAGAGAGGAAACGGAGTCGAAGAAAGGTTTATAAATAATATCTCTATAGTGTTCTGCCCATACCACCGTGGTCAACAGTGGAGGATTTTTCCACCAGCTTGTCACCACTAGTGGTCAGGGGTACATTTAGGGGGGCAGGGGGTACCCCCCTTCATAAACTCTTGCTCCCCCCATGAAGTCCAAGCGAAATGCCAACAAACCGAGGGCTTTGCCCTTCTTCATTTTTCATTAATACACATTTTGCCCCCAGGATCATGTTCTAAATGAAGACCTTGCGATCAGTTTTGAGATGTGTACACACTTTCTGGTAGTTGGGGTGTGTTTGGACTGGACTATTCCGGAATAATCCGTCCAGGCCTAGTGTGTTTCGACTGGACTTCATCCATTCTGGGCAGAACCCTGTAACTTCCGAATAATGCGTTTCCCCTCAGGCCAATGGAGCTGACTCTAAATCTTCCCCGTGCGTCGTCTCTGTGTCGTCTGCCGAAGAACTGGGGCTAACGGGATCGGCCATAACTGAGACAAGGCGGGACAGAGCTTCGGTAACGATGGGGGACATTATCACTCTGTGCATTGTATGTAAGTCATTATGCTGCATGTCTGGTAATACAGAACAGCAGAGTAAGCGTGAAAGGGCTTCTCCAACAAGCCATTGCTGATGCTACATCGGATATTCCGGATCCAGCGGTGTGTTAGTGCACATGTACTCCTATGTGCAGCTAAACATAGGTGTACTATTGTGTCTTATTATGCAGGAGCGTCTGTTGAAGCCGGTTGCCGGGTTTGCAGGCTATAGCAGTGAGATGAGAGAACTTGCAGCCGTCATATCCAGAGTAAGTAAACGACCACTTTCTCGGCTTTCTTACCAGTTAGCTACCGCTGATTTCGTGTGTCCACAACATACAGGACATTTACCTTCAGAACCCCAATGTTCACTGGGACGACATCATCGGGTTAGATGCTGCCAAACGCCTGGTCAAAGAAGCTGTGGTCTACCCTATCAAGGTGTGCTAGTACACATGTACTGTATTCCAGGAAAAGTTTATGATTCCTAGAAACATTTAGCAGATTGATTGCTCAGCCATCGGCAAAATCCGTTGCAAAATCTATCGCAGTTGCCACTAATTTTCGAGTGTTTTACTAACGTTGTCATCCTTAGCCAAAGTAAAAGAATCTATGTGTTAATTATTGGCGAGTGAAGCAAGCCCACCTAGTCGTCTGAATTACGAACATCGCATACCCAGCGCTGTAATTTGCTTGCCATCAATCTATTGCTGTTTCTACAGTATCCTCAGCTCTTCACTGGTATTCTAGCTCCATGGAAGGGACTTCTTCTCTACGGCCCGCCAGGTTCCTTGCAAAGCCTGTATACGTACGCACGCAACACCAGCATGCCGATTGTTGCAGGAACTGGGAAGACCATGCTGGCTAAGGCTGTGGCAACGGAATGTAAAACAACCTTCTTCAACATCTCTGCTTCTTCCATTGTCAGTAAGTGGAGGGGAGACTCTGAGAAACTGGTCCGGGTAAGGAATATTACAGTCCATCGGTGACCGAGTGATGCGCCTGGGTATGAGAATAGGTTCTGTTTGAGCTGGCAAGATTCCACGCTCCGTCAACTATATTCATGGATGAACTGGAGTCAATTATGGGACAAAGAGCAGGAGCACCTGGGTATTTTTTGCTGTATATAGATATTCATTACTGATGAATGTAATGATACTAGGTAATTTTAACCTTCACTTCTTCATTTGGACTGAAATGTTCTGTGAAGTAGTGATGGTTTACTCTACACAAGCGCAATAAACTTGCCTATCGTTTTGGTACAGCGTTTTATACACACCCACCTTCAGAAATATTGTATGCTCTATGTGTGTGCATGTGTGTGTGGGAGCTGTGTGTGTGTGGTGTGTGTATGTGTGGTGCATGTGTGTGTGGGAGCTGTGTGTGTGGTGTGTGGTGTGTGGTGTGTGTATGTGTGGTGCATGTGTGTGTGGGAGCTGTGTGTGTGTTTGTTCAAAAGCTCAGAGCATGAAGGGAGTCTAAGAATGAAGACAGAGCTATTGGTTCAGATGGATGGCCTGGCAAAGTCAGAGGACCTTGTCTTTGTATTAGCTGCTTCTAACCTACCGTGGTGAGTTTTCTTTATACGTACCTCTTGTATGTTAAGGTGGTGAATGAGTACATTATGTGAGTGAACTACTATGTAGAATTACAACGGGTTACATCGGTACTGGGATGTCCTGAGGTAAGTGAGGTGTTTAGTTAATGTGTGCATGAGTATGTGGTAAGTCCGAGGTACATACGTAACGAGGTAATACGTAAGTGCAGGATTTAGTTAATGTGTGGGTGTGTAATAAGTAACTTGCGCTGTAAACTAAATTTTGTGTCTATAGAGGGATTTCCATCTGACATAATATTGTGCGTATGTGTAAGAATTGCGGAAAAGTTGCTCTGAGTCAAAACATTATGATAGCTATATATACTAAGGATATTGAGGAAGGGGTGATGTTAGCGCTGTACGTGCACGCAGGGAGCTGGACTATGGCATGCTGCGTCGTTTAGAGAAGAGGATTCTTGTAGACTTGCCCGTCAAGTCTGCCCGCTCGGCAATGTTTGCTCACCACCTCCCACAAACACTATCTCAGCATCCACTCCGCATCACTACGCAGATCGACTATGACCAAGCTGCTGAGGTAAACTCACACAGTTCCAACTCCTCAATTCTCATGCCGATAGTATTTGCATTGCACACGAGAGCTAACCACACTGGCGTTTTTGCCACTAAAACCACACACCCACACACACACACCCTGTAGCTGACAGACGGTTATTCTGGGTCGGATATTAGACTGGTGTGCAAAGAAGCAGTCATGCGGTCGGTGAGAAAAGTGTTCAATCGACTGGAGAGTCTCAGTGAGGGGAGTCCCGCTAGTGGGCTGGAGGGTGTGGTCATTGATCCTGTCACCATGGACGACATTGAGTCAACTGTGGCAAATACCAAGCCTTCTGCTAGGCTGCTTGCCAGTCGATACACTCAGTGGCAAAAAGAGTACGAGTCTGTGTAAAAGTTTTATACACTCAAGTGGTATATATGAGTCTGTGTAAAAGTTTTATACACTCAAGTGGTCTATTGTTACATGAGTCTGTGTAAAATTTTATACACTCAAGTGGTCTATTGTTACATGAGTCTGTGTAAAATTTTTGATACACTCAAGAGTCTGTGTAAAGGTTTTTTTATACACTCAAGTGGTATATATGAGTCTGTGTAAAATTTTTATACACTCAAGTGATATATATATGAAAAATTTGTGCTGTCTCTGGTATTTAATATCTTTATGCCGCAATGCAAACTGCATAAAGATCAGTGACAAGGTTTTTCATCATCATGTATTAGCCCCAGACACGTATAAAATTTAGTGCAGTCTCTAACACAATAGCATATTTGAGTTACGGTATAGAGCGGCAGCGTTCTTCGTCTTCACCTATTAGCCCCAGACATGTGTCACAGCAACGTAGTCCAGTGCTTCCCAAGGCCATCAGAGTGTCACACCAATCACGTTCTTCATAGATATTGCAGTAGCTAATTTCGTCGCCTTCACACCTGTTTTCTGGAGGTAGCAAAGAATTTAATAATGACTGATGTGTGTGTATGTATGTATATGCAGTGTTTGCCCTACATACCACAGTTTCGTGAGAGGCAGTTTTCCACTAGTGGAGGTCTTGTGCCAATGTCGCAGAAATCGTTAGAGACCAGCGTGAGTGTTCTTGGACTCAGACACTTGACTGTTCGTGTTCTGACGCCACATCCACATGTCTTTGAGCACTGGGTGGAGTATACGTACATTTCACCACGTTCTAATTTGCGATCTTACGCGAGACAGTGGTGAACTTTCCCAGATTCCGTTGAAACATCGACCAACACCGCAACTCCCTAGTGCTGTGTATTATAATATGTACACACATAATAATATTATGCAACATGCTAATACCATGCACAATCGGCAATCAAGTAGTTTGGCGAAAAGAGGTGCTATACACTACACAAGCAGAAGTGTCTAATTTTAAAGTTCGTCTAGGACACCAATGGGACAGAAGAAAGTGTCCATATTAGTGAAGTGTTCTAAAGGCGGGAAAGGTGTCTGTACCGTTTCAGAGGTGTCCTTAGACAGGGATTCCACTCTAGCCTAAAAATATTTGGGGGTGCCAGTATCTGAGTGAAGACGGGGAAAAAAACGTACGTGACAGTCTTGGTGTCAAGTTGGCACACAGGCTGTCGTCGATAACTCTATCAGAGTCTGGGATCCTCGGGTTGGGGTCTCCGTTGTAGCAGAAAAATCCTCTCTGTCTGCAGTATGGAAACTCGTCCGCTAGTGGGACATCTCCACACTGAAATCAACAAATCAATATCAGAGTTTTCTGATAGTGCTGTCTGTGTATATGACTAATCAGCAGAAATTTCACGCTGGAATCAGGAAGAAATATCAGAGAGTTCATAGGTTGAACGTACCCTACCAAATAGTAGTGGGCGCCACTCGTAGAGGCATCTAGTGGGTTTGCACTCTTTGGTGGGTGGCGGTTGTTTCTCTGGACCACACAGAGAGCTGTTAACCACCGTCAAGTTGAACTGAATGTCTCCAAATTCGTCTGTATAGTTCCCAGTGATTATGTTACAGGTCACGTCCCTGCTCTGTACTCCAACCCCACAAGTGACACTGCACTACAGATGTTCCAAAAATCATGTGCACATTTGGATGAGTTTATTGTTTACCTCTGAGAATTCTTCATCGGCTACCCATATCGGGCAGGCATCGGTATTGCACAGCTCCCGAGATGTAGGTCTTACTCCTGCACTCTCAGACATGGCACACATGGTGATGTTGGCTTCGCTCTCAGTGGCCCGGTCGAACTCGGCTCTGTAATCACTGGTGATTGGTATGGAGATGTTGAGGCAGCTCACGTCCCTGTGACGACTTCCTCCACCACACGTTCTGCTGCACTCTGTCCATTCACTAGTGTTCCAGCGATAGTCTGTCACTGGACTGTAAATGGAAAAAAAGTTTTTTCGAGGTGGTAACAAGGGGGACAAACTCGTTGAAATTTGTTAAACATGCTTTACCCCACAACTGAAAGCTCCTGGAAAGTTATTAGTACATTCCTTAGCAAGGTGGATTAAACCGGTGAATACATGTTATAAACCACTCCATTTTACTCAATGGCTGCATAAAAATCATTATGGGTATACCAGATGACAAAGTCCCCGAACGTATTTGTGACATCGCACACTTCAGTGCGGTCAAAGGGGACAGCTTCATCAGGAACAAGGCTAGCTGGAATGGTCTCTTCCGTCAAATCTCCTCGCGTGACTGTGCACGTGTACAGGACTCTGCGATAACCTGTGGTGGCAACATTACTCAACATTGTTGATGTAGGTATACAGTGGAACCTCCGATAAGGGACCCTTCGAGATAGGGACGACCTCTCGTTTCAACCCCATGCTAATACTTTAAGTGACCTCCAGGATAGGGATGGCCTCTCTACAAGGGACAAAATTGTTGGCCCCATAGTGTCCCTTGTTTGGAGGTTCCGCTAACTGCTGACTCACCACGACCGCATGTTCGTGAGCACTCCCCGGCTCCTGTTCGTATGCAGTCGTAATCTTAGAAGGGGCATACTCATATTACAGGCTGAACAATGTAAACATAAGATACATACATGTTCCCTCGAGAGTGATTCTTCCAGTCGTGGCGCCCCCTGCATTTGCTGCCGAGCAGGTGATTTCATTCCGACCACGGAGAATGTCCTGGTTTGCCTCCACAGCGACGATCAGTACACTTCTTGCATTGGAGAAGGGCGTTATGGAGACTGAGGTGTTGTCCAAAAGACCAATTGCAATAGCTTCCTGAATCTGGAGGTTGTTGAACTCCCACATCACGTTGGGTCTCGGTTTACCACCGACCCTGCAAGCAAACACTAGTTCCCTCGCCACCTGAACGTCAAGGGAAGTAGTAGTAATGGGTGCAGGGTCCACGGGCCAGAATATGCTCTGGTTCTGACGTAGGATGAATGGGAACCATCCCGGAGATACTATGGGTGCATCTGAAGGGGAGAGGTGGAGAAATAGTAACTAACAGCCAAGTGCAGCGTGAGTATATATTTATGTAAACTTTCTTTCGTGATTTCATGAACTCTGTGAAATCAGTGAATATACGACACACCTGCTTCCTTGACTTTCAGTGTAGAGAGTGCCACATCTGCTGGAGGAACAGTATTGTCTGCTGTGCACCCATACGTCCCCGAGTCAGCATCACCGATTGAACTGAGAGTGACTGAATCCTCCTCAATAGATACTCCAGTCTGAGACTCATTTAGAGGTATCCTAGTGTTGTCCCCTTCAATTACTCGGAAGAATTCAAAAGTAGGGGAGGGGCGTCCTGTTGCAGCACAAGTGAATGTGATTGAGGCGCCGGCAAACGCCTTTACATTGGTTCCAAAACGAAATGTAGCAGTCAGTTTTTTTGTCGTGATTTTACCGTTATTGCGGGGCAATTTTATCTCTGGAGGGATCAGATATTCCCTCACGTCTATAATTGTCTGCAGGAATAGGTTCACTGAGAAGGGGTGGGTTGTATAGAACGCAGTGTCAGATTCCATCTGAACAAGAAGGAGTCCGTAGCCGCTCAATACCACCGGCGTGCTGCTTTCGTTAAAGATTTGGAGTTCAATTCCATCGTGTAGAATGAATCTATTGACACCAGTGATAGTTCCATATGAGAGACCACTGATAGTGGTGCCATTGAACGTAAAGGATTCAGTTCCACTAACTACGATACCTCGACTTCCTTGTATCGGTCTGTACAGATACACACTTCGTCCGTTGTAAATAATGTTGATTATCCCCAGGTCTTCCTGTACAACAGATTTTGTAAGGGGAATGTAAGTGCTGATATCTCTACGGAGCCTGTTAGTGACACTACTGCTCTCCACGTACAGCGACTCTCTCCTACCGTCAAAAGTGCTGTAATAGATGACTCCTCCTCCAGGGTACGTCACCGTTGCAGAGTTGTTGGAGATATTAAAGACACGGGCATATACGGAGCTCAGCTGGTCGACTTCAATGGAGAAATCAGTAGCTCCGTTCCTGATTATTGCTGCAACTTCAGCCGATATCAGGTTGCTAGAGCTAAACAGTACACTACTGTTGTCCTCAGACACGTAGATCTTTCCTGGACCCTGAACAAACGTGTCGTCGGTCAGGGTTGTTGTTCTGACATCGCCACCACTATAGTCCTGGAACCTACTGACGCCCGTTATCGTCCTATTTGTCCCACTATTGTCAGCATACGTCACAGTCTGCGTGCTTCCAATGTACGTTACGTTTCCCTCTCCGACTAGAATAGGCCGATGAACAGTCAGCCGATCACCTGCATAGAGAATTTCCTGATCAATTGATGTCCTGTAACTCGAAGCCTCAAAAGTGATCACCCTATCCCCGCCGATTTTAACTGCAACCGTGGACTCTGTAAAGTTTTCTCCGTCGATGTCATTCACAGTTGTGGCAATCAACCGAACGTCAATGGTAGGAACACCCGCTGTTCTGGCTTGAAACTCCAGGTCTCTGCCGAGAGTTCTGTCAGTGGTGAAGAATGCCGTGCCTCTGCTAAACGTGAGAGTTCCCGGGCCGTGAAATGGAACCGGCGACTGGTTTTCGTACGAGCGGAACTGACTGTCTTCCGTGTTCACATAGAGAGTTTTTACTCCTTCAATTCGTGTGACGGTGTTATCGAAGAAGTCTCTAATGAGAACTGTGTTGTTTCTAAAGGAAACTGCCTCTGGCTCTTTGACAGTAGTCACATAGAGACCTGTGACGACTTGTATAGGAGTTTGCTCCTCTGTCCTGAATGTGTTGGTCATGTTAAACTCAATCGATCTCAGTATGCGTTTGGAATCACTGTCCCCCACTATGTCGTAGATGTAGGAGATGCCATCCGGGACTGGGATATTGTCACACAATTCCGAGATCACAAATGGATTTGAAATGCCTGCAAACAGGGCTTCTGAACCGTCTACAAACACTGTTCCACCAGTACACAGGAAATGCATGGAAGTGTCAGATGACGAACTCTTGAAAATCTGCAGCGTGTTATTCTCAAAGATTGAAAACTGGGCGATACCAGGGAAGCTGTTGATGCGCCCTCCCCTGTCGCGAAGCACCAGCAACCGCTGTGGGCCGATGTAAGTCGCTTCAGCAGCATTGGAGGCATCAAACTTTGACGTATTGCGAGAGAGGGTGACTGTCCTGTTGCGGAGGTGGTCTTCAACATCTACTCCCGAGTTATTTTGTCTCAGATTAAAAGCCTGGAGGAAAACTTGTTGATTAATGAACCCTATGATGTCCCTGTCGCCTCCTCGGAATGGGAGATCTTCCACAAAAAATGCCCTGTTTTCGTTCACCCCAATGTATACCTGACCTGGTCCTAGTATCACATCTGGTGCCTCTGTAAAGAGCACCCTGTAGCGTATGTTAGTGGTACCTGGCTCTAGCTGGAGGACGGCAAGCATGTTTATGTCAGGAAACTCTGTTGTTGTAAGAATACCTTGCCGTACCGTTAGGGTGTTTTCTGCGTACAATATCCTGTTGTCTGTGATAATGTTCAGTATCTTGGTCGGTGAGCCTGTGAGTCTCATTGTGAAGTTTCTATTCTCAACGTCCAACAATAACACAAACGGATCCGAGCTGATGCGGACAACATCCACCACGATCTGCACTGGCATGGCAGTGGCTGTTATCCCTATGACCATTTGGCCAAATATCAAGTCTGTTGTGAAAAAAGCCAAGCCCCTGCTCGTAAAGAGAATGCCTTCTTCTCCAATAAAGGCTGTTCCAGAAAACTGTTCCAGTTCTGCAGAATTTTCCTCCAAAAACGAAAACGTCCTAATGCCTGATAATGTGAGTGGAGCGAGAATTAGGTCGCCATTTGCAAATATAAGAAAATCATTGACCGAAACGTCAGTGCGCATTGCATTGTTTCCAGTGAGGTATACTATGTCCTGTCCATTGATGACTAGGATGGTTTCACCATTGGGGCCAATTCGAAACGTGGGAGTGATGGGGGATTGCCTCTTCTCCTGCGAAGGGAGTATATACTGTACCTAATCATAATCATATACTATACATTTATTATGTGTAGTGTGTTTAAGTAGCGTACCCTTGTAAGTTTAATCGCTGAAGCAACTGTAATGATTATCTGCGAAAAATCATAAAGAAGCATCAGGTTCCAACCCGGTATATTATAATACTATACTCTCCATCCCACAGGCATACCCCGTATAATTATACCACGTACCAGAACCGTGATAAATCTGCGAATGATCTGCTTCATCCTACCCAGCTAGTGCGGGACTTCTTTCCTAGTGAAAGAGCATTGTTTACTTCGCGCGGGCGGCGCGGGCGCGCCAGCCAACCCCTCGCTCTCGGGCGCGCGGGGGCCGGGGTAGTCCGGGACCGTGGTCGGTCCGCGGTGTAGGTTCACGTAGTGCGGCGCGCGAGGATTTTCCACAATAATAATATTGACATAACACAAAGCTAAATCCTCATGGCAAATGCGCAGCTGAGGAATGTATAATACATACATAAACGGTGTGACTATCAACTATCAACTATCTGTCAATAAAGCCATGATTGTTCTAGTCTGATCCAGTCCCCATGCCACAGCTGACACAACAACGAAGACCACTACTGCCCATAGCTAATTGTGAATCGCACAAGTTCTGCCTGACCACGACAGCACACACACCTGGATTCTCATCTCGTAAACACATGTTTTCTGAAAGAATAAGGACATGACTGTAACAAATGATTCATACATCTAATGAGACATACCACAGTTTCGTACAAAACACTGCCTTTTAGCAATTGGTGCTCTGCTAATATCACAGAAGTCAGTGGGGACTCGTGTCAGGGTCTGAGGGCTGAGGCAAAGCAGTTCCCTCTCTTGCATGCCATATCCACACGTCTTTGAACACTGCAGCGAGAAATGATAGTTTTACCCACAACACCTGTGTCAGTCTGACTTACTGGCGAGAACCTTGTGGCGTCCCAGATCCCAACAAAGCAGTTCTTATTACCACAACTGGCTAAAACTGGATTGCCATACCATAATAAAAACACAGATAGGTTACACCATATATAGGGATTCATTTTAATATACTTGGTGGCTTTGGTATCATAGCAGCCTCACAAAATGAGTCATTGACTGGCACCTGCATGTCGTTTACACATGTGACTGGTCTCTCTTTGCATGAAAATTGATTGGAGACTGGTGGACCCAACGATGGTGTATTTCCACACTGAGGGAAGAAAGGGTAGGTGGTAATTCAAGTAGCACTATGATGTAGGACAGTAAAATATTATGCGGTTCCCTACAAGAGGGACGGAAGGTTGAGCAGTTTGAAAGCGCTCAGGTTAACTAGTGTTCAAACACAATCGGTGTCACATGTTTGGTCTGACACAATCCTTCCCATTATTTTTTGTTGATCCTGCACAGGCTTGTCTTGCACGCTTGTGTTAAGTGCAGGCTGCTTAGCTCTATAGTTCTATCTTGTGCTTCTCACCTCGCCAAATCTTCCAGGTATCCACCGATAGAAGCAATCAAATGTATTACACATTTCGGATTCCGCCGGGGGCTCCCCTCCACATTGAGTAATATTCACGTCTGTCACATTGAGCTGGGTTTTTCCATTCATGTCCTTGTACTTATTTAGGAGTATTACACATTCAACAGTTCTCGTGCGGACTCCACCACCACAAGTTGCACTGCACTGCATATAGGCAGCAGAAATTAATATAGCTACTTTGGGCAACTGTATAATTATTCTGCAAGCGTTTTAAATCTGAGAATATAGTGAGTGCATCATTTTTCTTTTCAGTATATAAGGTACAATATAAAAACATGAACTACAGTACTTGGTTTGTCTGTCTGTCTGTCTGCAACACTATTCTTCACTCGGCAGTGGGCAGTATGTGATATTAACAGCTTGGGCTCTAGTATTACGCGGTACAAATCATATTTCTTCTACAGTTATGGTGAATGGAAAAGCAAACACACCATGTAAGTGGTGGGCACAGGCAGGTTCAAACACGCACAGTTATGTTGCATTCGTGCTATGCAACTGCCGCTCCTATATACAAACAAAGACAACAGATATAGGCCTACATACAATTATGACGGACTCTGTCACTTCTACATTATAATCAATCAACATGTATACCTGTCCAAATCTTGATGCTTGATAGAAGGGGCAATCCTGTGTCTCACACAGCTCTCGTTCAGAAGGTCTTGGACCAGCTCTCTCTGACATGACACACATGGTGTCCTCTGCAGGTCTCAGTGTGGTACTGTTAACCAGGGCTGCATATCTGGAATTGATTGGGAATTCTTCCTCGAGGCAAGACGAACTTCTGGTTCGGACTCCTCCGTTGCAACTCTTTGAGCATTCACTCCACTCGGTCGTATTCCACCTGTACTCTATTACAGGACTAGATCAAAATACAAAAGAATAATATAAACCAATAGAATTTTATCCACAGGTCCACACTATAAGCAACTGTATTCACAACTATTGAGAAGAGGATCGTAACATCTGCTTTACGTTAGCTTTTGGCTGCTTTATCATAGGTTAGGTCTACTGAGTATGCTTCTGGAGTCATGCTCTGTACACCTTATTGCAAGTGCTGCTCAAAGTGACACTTTGTGTGCACAATGGAGGCAGTCAGCCTTGACTCTTCAGTCTCATAGTTTGTTAGAAATGCAAATCATCGTTATCGTCGAGGTAGATAGTTACTTTTTGCTGGGTGTATATAATTATATGGGTGGTTACATACACATACACGAGGGCAGTATGCACATTTACTGACTTGTAAAGAGCTAAAAAACTTACCAAATGACCACATTGTTGTTCACACTGGTAGTGCAAATTTCAGTTCGCTCAATTAAAGGAATAATTGAAAGTGGAACTTGTGATATGTCAATAGGTCCTGGATTTGGATTGTACCTTATGCAATTAAATCCAACATCTCTGGTACCTACAGCAACATCATGCAAGTCAGACAGATTTACTATAAATCTCAACTCACCAAACCCACAAGTTACTGGACAGGGTCCACCAGCCATTGTGCCGCATTCAATTACTGTTAATCGAAGAAACCCTTCATTAAAACACACAAATTTCAGCATTTAAAACTAACTTTCTCCTTGCAAGTTGGCTCGGCCATTTGCACTTCCTGCAAGATTTCCACCTATACAGTCAATGGTATTAAGCCCCAAAAGGGGATTGTCAAAGGTTTCATTGAATGTGTTTAGAAGATCTAGGATCAGCACACTCCTGCCTTGGACTGGCTCAAGAACTTCGTAACCTCCACGTGTCAGTACCTCATTGAGTCGCCGATCGTTGATTCGCCAGGTTATATCCACCTTGGGTCTTCCATCCATTCGGCATGCCAACACTAGCTGTTCAAACTCTCGCAGATTAATAATAGTTTCCATTGTTGGTGATGATGTATCGGGGAAGACAAGTTTCTGTACAGACGTAGGACGGAAGGGAAACCAGCCAGGCTGGAGTACAGGAGCAACTGAGGCCAAAATGAAGAGTATACAAGAATGGATTGTTACTTAATCTTTCATGCCAAAACTTTCATGCAACACTAACCTGCTGGTCGGACACTTTCCAGAGTTGAAGTAGCCATGGCGGGTGGAGAGACTCCATTGCTAGCTACACACACATACTCTCCTACGTCATCCATTTGGACATTTAGCAGAGTCAGTGCCTTGTCTTCTATGATGATCTCGCCCATGGTGCTGTTTAAGAGTTCTTGCTCAGTGTCAGAAATTACTCTGTAAAAGGCAACAGTTGGCTCGGGTCTTCCGCCTAAAACATTGCATTCAAATGTGACGTCGGCGCCTTCGAAAACTGTGACATCAGTTCCAAAGTCAACTGTTATATCTCTATTTTTGGTTGTTTTCCTGCCTCTGCCAGGTTGGATTTGTGGAGAAGAAAGAAAGTTTCTTAAAATCGCAATTGACTGTGTGAGGTAGTTAGTGGTACTGGGGTTAGTTGTGTAGAATGCTCTGTTTGAGTCTTGCGGCAAAAAGAGTAAGCCGGGGCCTTCAAACCTTTGAACTGTAGTGCTCGAGTTAAATTGCCGTACTTCAATACCGTCAAACACAGTGATACTGTTGTATCCAGTATATGGCCCATCTGGAAGGGACGGTCCTGAAAGAGTCATGTCAACGTAGTCAAAGAAGCCGGAAGGGGGAATCCGAACTTCACTATTTCCACCCACGGGAGAATAGGTGTAAATTTCTCTTCCGTTGAAAATCACACGAAGTATTCCCGAGTCTTTGGCTGGTTCAGATTTAGTAGTTAGTAGAAGGCTGCTGACAGCATCTACAATTCTATTGCTTTCACGTTCATCATCAACATACAGTGCGTAATCGTTGTTGTTGAATTGACTTGACCAAATTACTCCTCCTCCTGGATACGTGACTGTAGCAGTTTCAGTGGAGATGTTAAACGTCCCATCATATATTGAGCTGAACTGGTTTGCATTGACCATGAACTCTACGGGTGTGTCTCTAATGAGGGCAGTAATATCAGATGTTATTATGTGACTGGTGCTAAATGTCACTGTAGCCTCATCATCTGATACATATAATTTCCCTGGACCTGGGGCCTGCGTAAAATCGGGAGACACTGTTGTTGTTATTATTATTATTATTATTATTGTTATATTACCACCACTGAATTGATTAAACGACGTAACACCCGTCAGTGTTATTCGATTACCATCTCTGTCGGGGTATGTCACTTCTTGTGTAGCACCATCATATGTAACACTTCCATCCCCCGTGAATATTGGTCGATGAACTGTTACTAGATTATCAGCATAAAGAATCTTCTGTTCGGATGTTGTGGTGTAACTTGTGGCTTCATAGGTTATCACTGTCTCTCCTCCGATGGTTTGTGTGACCATAGATACTGTGTAATTCACACCGTCCACTTCATTTGTAGTAATTGGTGTACGTTCAAAGTCAACATCAGGAATTGGGGCTGTACGGGATTGGAAGCTTATATCGTTACCCAAGTTGCTGTCAGTTGTGTAAAAGCCGGTGCCTCTGCTGTAAGAGACAGTACCAGGGCCCGCAAACGGAGTTGCAACCGATGTTGTGAAATTCCCTGCGGGATTCGAGGCGGTGTT
>CASHTH010001007.1:0-25425 GCA_030341885.1 Geodia barretti | reverse complement strand
ACACACACACATTTCTCAAGGCTCGCAACTCCAAAATCACCACCATTTGCTATGATGTAATGTAAGGAATACAAGAATGTGTGTAGGTATTGATAATGAGGGTCCACTGTATTGAGAGTTCAGTGAGGGTCCACTGTATTGAGAGTTCAGTGAGGGTCCACTGTATTGAGAGTTCAGTGAGGGTCCACTGTATTGAGAGTTCAGTGAGGGTCCACTGCATAAGGTGGTGGGAAAGGGAATGAGATGACAGGAAGGGTCGGGAGCATGACCGCATAGCTCGATCCTTTTACCCATTTCAGTTCTCACGCATGACTTCCAGTCTTACAATAACCTATCTCTTGCTCCCATCCTTCTACAGTCTCTATTCACCCACTCACCAACCTCATGGGGGAAAGTTCACACTATGTAGAATGGTGGCGCTATAATAGCCTGCCTGTCTGTCGTTGACACAGGCATCCACAGCCTACACCTGTGTGGCATGTCGTAATCATCCTCAACCAATTCCCACATGGACCACTAGAGAGATTCCTCAGAACAGGCTGATTCTAGCACACACAGACACACCCTTGCTGCAGCTCCGAGACACGGTGGGGAGAGACGGGGCTTTACGCGTAGGTAGTGGGTGTGGCTTGTAGTCATGGCAACAACACTTACCGGGCTACCATTGAGTCCCTGGAGGCGAGGAAGTTGCGCAATCACCAACTCTCGAGAGTTGAGTCCAGACTCACCTGACGTCATGTGACAGTCACGTGAGTCTCACACCACGAGTGACACAATTACCTTCAAAGAGGGGGTTTCCCTTTATCTTTAACTCTCTCAGAGCTGGCATGGAGTCGAGGGCTATGATGGACGACCACTAGAGGTGGAGAGAGGGAGAGAGGAGGGAGGGAAGAGAAGAAGCCAGTGAGGGAGACAGGAGACAAAGACGGGAGAGACACTCAACACGAAACGACACTGTCCTAACAAATAGAAGCTCTGTGTCATGTGTGGTGATATGAGAGCAGGTATGTAGGCGTGACCATTGGAACAGAGCTATAATCCAGCTGCTAACTGCAACCAGTGGAGAGATTGGGATTCCTGGCTACAGGGGAGTCTGTGGTGGTGAAATGGAGCGTGGATGGTCCAGCACACGGCGAAGTACTGCCAGCCATTTGCTGCTACATTAAACTGGCACACCGACAAGTTTACACTGCATACCGGGCACTCGTATGAGAGGCAAAGGGATGGCTTTGGGAGGGTGGGGCAGACAGAAATAGAGGTCCACAATACCGATACAAACAGCTGTGTGTGTTGTGTTAATGTATAAAGTATTTAAGGCTCAAAAATACTAGTGTCGATCTGGTAGCTTGTATATACTGTGGTGCATCGCTACACTGGGATGCATCTATTCCTGTGTCAAACTGTGCTCCATTACAATGACAGCTCATCATGATGCATGCAAGGGTTTGTGGTAAAATGTATACCAGTCTTTGAGGACACCTGAAAAATTCTCAAACTCCTGCAAAATTTTCAGTATAAAATTTTTTTTTAAATCGGTAGCGGTTTACTCTGCAATTTCTGAAATCCGTGCCATCATAAGTCAGTAGCTACAACACGGAAAACTCACGTCGTGTAGGCGATTGCGACATATCGACAAAGACTTCAGCTCCAAGAAACCGGGACTCCGCCCATCTGCCGATAAAAATAACGACATTCACGAGCGAGATACCCGAGCCAATTATCACCACATACCAGTTTCAGGTGAGAAAATCTGAGGAATTTGGTTATCGTTGAGTATGAGAATCTCCAAACTGCACTGGGATATACATAGGTATATACAGTAAAACGTCTGCAAAGAGGAGACCCCTTAATATCGGACATAGATAGTTCTGGTAGAACTGCACAATGAGAGGGAAAGGGAGGAGAGAAGAGGAGAGAAAGGGAGGAAGCACTTGGTGTGGTGAGGAAGAGGGGGAGCGGGGAGAAGGGAGGGGAGACCTGGGTAGTGGAGCGAGATGAAAGACACTGTCCCAGGAGCTCAGCTGGTTCTCTTCCAGAGTGATGAGTCTCAAGGACTGTAGAGGAGGCTGGGAACTGGAGGAAGAGAGGGAGAGAGTGGAGAGAGGGAAAAGAGAGAGGGAGGACAAAGTTAGTCAGCAGGTAGGATGGCTGCACCTGATTTCAGAGATGAGATTCTCGCAGCAGTGGAACCTCTCCAGTCCCGGGAACATGGACACCACCACACACACCTGAGAGACACAGGTAAACAATAACACAAACAACAAACAAACAGGAATGTGGCAAAGCAGTGAATAAGACAGAATCAGCGAAACATTTGCCATTCTGCATGCTGCTTGTGAACGTTACATGAGTTAAAGCAAACATGTAAGACAAGATACTGCATATAGAACTCATATCTTTCGCGAAATTCGATTCTTCCACTCGCCTGAGACCAGGACAGCTGCATTTTGTTCATTGTCAGCTCTTTCACCTGCCGAAATGCCGGGGTTAAAGTACGAGGGTCGCCGGGTACTGAGAGTGCAAAGTTCTCACTGGGGGACCACACGACGAGGGAGGAAAAGACAGAGAAATGGAAAACTGGAGTGTGAGAAGTACGTAGTAGTAATACTGGTAGCAGAGTGTAGTATCCTAGTCTAAACTTTTGAGGGGCAATTCCTCAATTTTGGTGGGTAGGACATGATAATTTTGGAGAAGAGAACACGAAAGTTTAAATTTTGGAATCTAGAACAAATTTTATGGACCCATAAAAAATTTCTTTGTCCCTTCAAAATTTGGTGTACTGGGATCACCTGAGGTTGAGAGAGTGTAGGTGAGTGAGCTGACTGCATATTCCAGCCAGAGTCTCCCAGGATGACAGCAGGTGGTTGGTGGACATGTCCAGTTCTTGGATATCTGACCATTAGAGAGAGAGAGAGTGAGGAGACTAACAAACAGGTACACGTGTAGAGTGAAATGTATTATAGAGGGACTTACTGGGGGCCACTGTAGAAATTTCCCCCGGGGGGCCCACGGAGCTGACCAACATTCCTCTTAGACTGGTACTGACACTGCCCAACTTTGTCAGCTGACTACAGAGAGAGAGAGACAGAGGGTGTACAGAGATATGTCTTGATGTGAATTACTACTAATGAGAGGGACATGCCTGGAATGAGAGCAATTATAACACTTCGGCCGGTAATCATTTCTAACATTACACTGTTTGCTAATCTTATACCATTGATGTCGTTATGCAACAGTACGTAATGCTATAGGCCCCAGCCACCCATAGCAGCAGTCAGACCGGAATCAGCTGAGGCGGCTGACTAGCTGGAGGCTCCACAAATGAAAACATTCCCCGATACCTAGCTCAGCACGGATTCCACCGATGTACACATTCCATGGCAGTAGTGTCATTAGCTCTGCAGTGGTGTGTATAATGTTTCTGTGCCCCACCCAGTTATTGTACACACTCACTGGGAGTGTATAGTGACGTAGTGGACTGCAGCCTATAAAGCATTGCACCACGTACAGCCCACACAACTGTCAAAGTCTCTACTGCCACCGTGACAAGTTTGCTTCAAGTGGTAATATCAGGTAAACCTCTGTGCATAACTTTATTCATTGTCAATGCTACAAGCAAACAGCACCTGATAACAAATTTGCATGTACATTCTGTTAGATCTTGTTAATAGGCATGTTGATTGCATGTACAGAAGGCATGTGCATGTAGATGACAGCTAGTCTAAAACATGGCTTGTGGTTGCTGCATGCAACAGCCTTTATGACTGGGTGTGTAGCAACAACAGAATGCTACCTGAGCCGTAAATTCTTTCCCGTAAAGAGCCTTGAAAGGCTGCCGACTGCCTGTACAGTTTGCACACACTAGAAGCCTGACACCAACTGCTCTTACTGTGTTTGCTCAAATTCCCCAAGCCCTCATCCAGCACCATACAAAAAAACTGGCTCATACGCCTGCACTCCAGTTGCAACAGTAGACACCACGAAGCTGCCAGTAGATCTACAATAGCTAGTGATTGTTGCTGTTTTGACTACTAGGAGAGAGAGAGAGAGAGAGATGGCAAGTGTTCTGGGGTTTGACTTGCAATACCATGGGAAGAATGTAATGGTGACCGGAGGAGGCAAGTCAGCTGCTAAGATCAAAAAGTGAGCTATCAAATATACCTGACAAATATAGCTGAAACACTACAGGGCTCATGCTGTCCTATAATGTATACCTCTCCTCAATACTGTACCAGTACAACTAATAATGTTCAAGTTACTAGCTTTACTTGTCTAGTCAAAGCTACCTACACGTCTCTGTTGTATAAAGCAACTGATCCATGAAATGGTGATTTGTTGGTACAGCATTCTCTCTCGGTACACCTCTGTTGCTTGGTAACTTCTACCAAACTTGCGGTGTAAGGCAATTTGAACTGCTTTGATGCTGGCATTGTACTCGGTTGACCTTTGGGTTACAGCACAACTATAACCATCTGCTCTCTGCCGAGTACAGCATAGTAGACAGTAGTAGACTAGACATCACTACACTACAGAAACATAAAGCACTCAAGCATTATGGTAGATGGCTGCAAGAAATGAAGCGTCGTTAGAAGCTGTCTCCAGTGTAGTGCGGTGTGGTTGGCCGTGTGTGGTGGATTAGGGGAGGGGATGGGGGAGGGGTGGGAGAGAATGGAGGAAAAGGCAATGCAGTCTGCCAGTCATCAGTGACAGGCGTGTCTTCGCCACTTCAATAGTTCTTCTGGCTTGTCAGTTGGATCAGCAAACCCCAGACACATGGGAGTGAGGAGAGCAAGAAGAAAGATGGACCAAGTGCCAGCTGTGAACTCAGCACTACTGACTTGATTTGTCACCCGAACCAACAAAACAAGCAATAGTGATGCTAAGCAACTGAAACAGTTTTGTTAACACAGAGCGAGATGTTCCGTACACAAGATAGTAGGCGGCCTGGTAGCTAGCGAGCTAGGGTGGGGCACCTCAACAAAGATAGTAGGCGGCCTGGTAGCTAGCGAGCTAGGGTGGGGCACCTCAACAAAGATAGTAGGCGGCCTGGTAGCTAGCGAGCTAGGGTGGGGCACCTCAACAAAGATAGTAGGGGCCTGGTAGCTAGCGAGCTAGGGTGGGGCACCTCAACAAAGATAGTAGTGCGGCCTGGTAGCTAGCGAGCTAGGGTGGGGCACCTCAACAAAGATAGTAGGCGGCCTGGTAGCTAGCGAGCTAGGTTGGGGCACCTCAACAAAGAGTCTCGCGTGAAATGCAAAATATTCACACTTTGTAAAAACCATTGCCTCCCCCTTGCCTCCTTGCGTAGACGGCTACTGGTATAGCAGCTTCACTCCCAACTGCTAAGTAAACATAGGCTTAATAGGGGCGTCAATGCATAGCACTTCCTTGTCTCTATAGTTCATTGACACTTGTGAGAATGTGAGGCGGTCTTACTAAGAGAGGGACCCCAAAATCCCTTCTAATTTTCCTCTTGAAATTAGAGGGGTCACCAAATTTATCTTCATTTGGAGTGAGGGACACCCATAATAACATTTTGCTGGAAAGTGATGGGGTTTCTACATTAACCCCTTATGAGTGAGGGACCTTGACAGTTAGAGAGTTCCATTACCCCTTGGGCCCCCTTAACTACACTTAATTTCCCCTGCTGGGGGAGAGGAGTACCTCTTATAGGAGTACCATCTTATAGTGTTACCCACTGAAGTAAGGGGACCCAAATTTACCCCCTCATTGCCCCCCTGCAGGGGTCAGAAGGAGGCGGTGCTGGTGTCCAGCAGAGCGATCTACAACAACGAGCTGTTTGAGGTGGAGCTGGGCAACGAGGCGGAGAGCACCTTCAGCGGAGGAGGCGGAGGGAGTGTGCGGAGGAAGAAGACAACCCCGGGAGCAATCAGGATCGGAGTCACCGGACACAGGTGAGGGGGCGTAGCCAAAGGGGTGTGGTCACAAACTTCGAGATGGCATGCTCTAGACAGTCAGTGCTACTAAATCGCTAAAACACTTTCTTTCCCCAAGAAAAGTTCGATTTAACCCCTGCAATAAGGACACCTCTCTAATATTGACACATTCTTTTGCCCCATTAGTGTCTGGATTAGAGGGGTTCTCAGAATAGGAGTCGCAGTAGGGCTGACTATGGGTATGGGTGGTAAGGACTTGTAAGGACGTGCTTTCCTTCATTGTCCATTGACACGCGGGCTCTGCCAGGCTGTAAATGGATCTACGTAGGTGTGGGAGGCAACAATGGTGCCAGATAACAGGGCAGCCCCATACCACACAGAGGCATGTTGCAAAATTTTCACTGATTGCACTGTAGCAACTCCCCCCCTTCCATACAATTGTAGCACCTCAATATTTGCAACACATAATTTGCGTGGGTAAGTCACAATTTACGAAAATGACATTCCGTGGCATATGCCAAGGGTCGCACTATCCACAAAAATTGTATCGTTTCCGCAAGCTTCAAATTCCGGTCACATCATGAAAATTATGCACCGCGACAAAGTTTAAGTGTCCGCGCCAGGGCAAATGGTATCGACGAAAATATTTCCGCAGATAAGAATACCTGCCAAGCTGTGAAAATCATGGTCCGCGACAATTCAGCACTGTCCCACTAAGTCACCATCTCTCTACTATCTCTCCACCCTCTCTCACTCCTTTTTATCTTCCTCTTCCTTCCCCCTGTCACCCCCAAGGCCGGCAGATCTGTGGCACAACTTCCCGTTGACGATGAAGAAGATGAACAGCGTCACCTGGATGATGTCCGGCCAAGACTATCTAGAGAACGGAGAGGTCGTCACGACGTTCACCAAACACAACCTCAAGGAGCTTCAGGTTAGGAGAGAGAGAGGAGAGAGAGGAGAGAGGGAATTGTAGATATGGACCGCTACCGCTAGTAGCTAGGGCACGTACTTATTCGAACAACGCACAGAGTTAAATCTGCTAGCGTCTGAAAGCCAGATTTCGCAGAAAAACATTTGTTCCCACAAAATTTTTCTGTCTCGTGCTCAAACAATGTCACAAATGTGACGAGCATCACGTGAGTCTGTGCGTTCCTTCCGCTCAGTTTGGTGACAAAGTTGGAGTGATGCGTTGCCCGGAGTTCGAGGGGTCGCTGGTGTTCTACATCAACCAGGAGGTCATCGGGATCATGGCCACCTCCGTACCCGACAAGGTCTTCGCCTTCGTTGAGATGCACGACAACTGCGAGAAGATTACAATCACTCCAGTCCACAGCGTGTCTCAGGTACATACAGATGGAAGAACACTACACGGTCTCTGAGTATATCCTAGACCCCTCTCTGCCTCCTTCCCTCTTACTACCCTCTCCACTTTTACCTCCTTCCCCACCTCCCTCTCACTGTCTCCTTTCTCTTTCCACCTCACTCTCCTCTATATAATATACCGACTCTCTTATCTTGCAGGAGAACCTACCAGTGGAGATCAGGGAGGTCAGAGAGAAAGAGTCGGAAATGCGTCGACACAAGAAGACCATCCAGGAGAAAGAGGAAGTAATTCAAGTCCTTGAGAAGAGAATCGACGAACTCAACACCCAGATCAACACCATGCAGGCCACGTCGAAACCGGGCAAGGGTAAGTCCTCGGCATCTCCTCCGGCCCAGGTCAACGGACAGAGTGAACCAGCAGGACAGGTAGGCACAATATGTGGGAATCCTAGCACATCACCAGCACATCCAAACCCCCAACACTGACTAAACATACTACAGTGGAACTTCTCTATAGGGACACCCTTGAAAATAGTACACCTGATTTCCCCCCATTAAGTTCTTGCATGTAAATTCAATCCCCGAAATAAGGACACCTCACTAATATGGGCAGTTTCTTCTGTCCCATTGGTGTCCTGATGAGAAGGGTTCCACTGTACCAAAGTTCTAATCAGGTTTCTGTTAAGATTTACTCCAGGATTTCCTCACATTGTGCGTACCTCACATTGTGTGAAATGAAAAATGTAAAGTTCTCGCAATTTATGATTTAACCCTCTCCCATGACTAGGGGGTCGAAAGCACAGACGATGGAGGCCCGGCGGCAACTGACTCTGCCCCCTCCTCCCGCCCCCGTCGAAGTGGCTCGAAATGCACAATCATGTGACAGCTGGTATTATCTATCTCACTAGACCGGACACTCGCCATTACACACTTTTATTCACTCACACACGACTTTCAACACCCACGGAAAAGTTTCGAGATTATTTGTTTCCGTACAAAACTGCAAATTTTTTTAAGCCTACTGATAAAATTTGGCAGTACTAGAATAGTATGTCTAATTTTTATATCATGTCTTGTCAAAAATTTTATATCTGCGCATCCCTCCACCCATTTTTTTGTCACTGCTTGAGAATGTTTGATGTATACTACATTATATATTTGATAACTGACCTTGTTTTCTTTTTTATCATATCAGCACCGACCATCTCGACTGGAGTCACAAGGCTGTTACGTGATATTACAAACATATCCTCCTCTCCTTTCCCTCCCCCTCCTCCTCCTCCTCCTCCCCTCTCTGTCGTCTCTGCACTAGTCTCTGCATATCGCTGACAAGAGTTAGACATATTTCAGAATGAAGTGCAGAGTCACACAGTGGAAAATTGGAAAAGAAATGAGGACACCCCTCTAATAAGGACACCTCTTTTCTTCCGAAAAATGATTTCTAGCCCTGAAATAAGGGCACCTCACTATTATGGACACTTTCTTCTGTCCCACTGATGTCAGGATCCACCGTAGCTGTAGATATGTCTCACCTTTCTCAAGGCCTCGATGAAGGAGTAACCCAGAGTTACTTTTCTCGGCCGAACGAAAGACCCACTCCCAGGCTTGCTAGTGGCAGAAAAAAGCATGTCAATCAATTATGTACTCCCTCCTGCCTCTTTATTACTAGTCCCCCACAAGCCAGACCCTCATGTGAGGAGAGGCCCGTCCCTCTTCTCTAGCTCTACCTGCATGTGAAGTACTGGGTTCCTTCATGGTCACCACTGTGCTTCCCTCTGGACGCGTCGTCCCACTCCACTCCCACCCACACTCCTGCACAGCGGAGAGTAGAATACCTATTTGAAGCGCACCTCCTCCCCTAAAATGGAACACACAGAGCTACCTTTTGCAGGCGGCACTTCTCCCACGAAGCGGATGGTAGCGTAGTAACCGTCAAAGCAGCATCGTGCACCCACAACGAACCCCTCTGCAGCGTCGGCGCTCTCCATTGGTAAACGAAGGGGTATACCACCACCAAACGACGTCCGCTGTGCGCATGCGCAATCGATATCGGACAAACTGCTAGCTACTCTCTCTCCTATTAGAGCATGGACCGTAATCTATCCAGCATGGCTGCATGAGTCATAAAAGCGAAAGAGTTTTCTCTGAAGAGCAGATGTCTGGCGAACCAGCCCATGGAGCTCGGTGGGTTGAGGATGTGGAGGTGAAGATGCTGAACTCGCAGGAACGGAGGCCAGTGGAACCCCAGCCTAGAGTCCTCTGGACTGGCCCCCTGCTGAGCCAAAATCTCTCTGGCTATCTCTCCCATCTTCTCCACCATTGCGATGTGCTCTCCTGTTAGCTCTCCTGGGTTTCTGCAGTTTTGGAGATCCAGTTTTTCTGGGTTCTCAATAGTACACTCAATATCTATAGGCTGCGCCAGTAAATTCTGCTTACAATTCTGCCAATATCTAACTTGATGCACTTTGCAGGACAGTTCCCGGACACAGTTCTGCTACCTGATGTGTATCCGGGGAATAAGGAGGTAGTGATGAGTGGCCGCGGGGCTCCGGTCACGGAAACAGACGTAGTCCGAGTCTTCGTAGACAACCTCAGCTCGGTCGTCCTCGGCTGCGATTCGACAAAACACGCAGCTTCCGCTTTCAGCCATGTTCAAGTCTCTCCTCCCTCACGCGCGCGAGCGTGCGAGGGGATACCGAAGCTCCGCCCCCGTACGTTGCCACAGCAACGTCTACACAGACCGCAATCCGCTTACATTGAACTAGAGGGGACGGGCTGATCTTCCAAGATGCTGGCTCGGGCGCGGCTGAAACTGAAGAACACAGAGAGCTCCATCGCCTTCATTCAGGAGCAGCACACGCGGACGCTGGAGGGCTTGCATCAAGAGATCCAACAACTGCAGCAGAAGAATGCGCGTCAGTTACTGACCCTACCTGACGCTCTCATCCATTTTCTTTGTGCAGGTCTGACGTTTGAGCTAGCCGTCCAGGGTACTTCAGCACCTAAGCAAGGTTTGAACTGTCAGCTAGCTAAGCTTTACCGCCAGCGTCTGTTCCCCCAGAGACCTGCAAGCATGCCGACGAGATTCAGGCCTACAAGAGCGAGGTTCATTCACTCCAGACCGCACTCACTACTTGCAAAGAAGAGATAAAGTTTCTGAAGCACAAGTTGATGAGCGTGGAGTCGAATCTTTCTGAGGAGGTGGCTGAGCGTGATGCCCAGATTGGTCACCTTAGTGCAGAAGTGGAGCGGAGAGCACGGATCATTGCCCACTTAACAAAGCAACTCCATCAAATGAGGATGGAGTTCACTCGATTCCTGGAAGATGCCTCCCGTATGCAGAGTGTAACAGTGGCACCGGGACCTGACCACAGCGGTTCTCAGAGGACCGCAACGGTAGAGCCTCCGGCGACAGCGGTCGGTCAAATCAGACGCAGAACCAGACGAGCCACTTCCTCCGCCATTCCCCACAATCCTGACATTCACCAAGAGAAGACAGTGTTACATCGGTCCCTTCCTACTCCTGTTACTCACCACCCCCTCTCCTACTCCCCCTTCTCCGTCTGCCTCCCCGAGGCCTCCTTCCACCTCTCCACCGCCAAGATCAAGACAGAGGTCTGGCAGAGTGCTCCGCAGACCTTCCCAAACTGCCACTACCACCCCTGACAGGTCACCACAGTCTCTCCAAAGACCCTCCACAAACCTCGACCCTGTCAGAATTCAGAAACCCCCTCCAGACATCACCGATATCTTGAGAAACAGTTCCGTCAATTCCACCCCAAATCTCTCCAAAGCTGTAGCACCTATTCTGCCCCCGATCCCGGCAAATCCCAGCCTGCTGGCTCGTCAGCGGAACCCGACACTCGGCTGTCAGAGAAGGAAGAGAAGAGGGAGAGAAGATTGCTGGTGAAAGAGGAGCTGCCCCATGGGAAGAACCAAGCATGGCAGGAGCTCCACCAGAGTGGCTCCGATTAGGACATTTGCCATCAGTTTGTTTGCTGTGGTGTGTACCAAATTACCATGAATGCTGCAGTGTAATGTAGCTATTAATTGATTCACATTCCGTTAACGCTAACGGTCGCGTGAAATAGAGATGTCTTTGGCGAGCGGCGTTTGTGCCGTCTCTGCTCTCATCTGGCTGTGCCTAGGACAAGGTAAAGTACTTACACAACACACAGACGATGCTCGAGACAGCGCAGATAGTATAAGTATATTCGTCCCGTCGGCAGGATACGCGGACAAACCTTGGTGGATAGAGCAAAACCCGAGCTGGTATCTGGAGCACTACGGCACTACTGATGAACAGGAGGTTCCTCAAGGCGCTGAGACGCCAGTTTCGCACTCGAGTCGTCACAGATCGTCCCAAAAGTGCATCATGGCGTCTGTACATTTAGGGGCCTACCCATTGGGGTTCAGAATGGAGGAAGTCAGAGGGTTCACCCTCTTGCCCCTCTTCGACAGTGATCAGTTGTCTGAGGATGCATGCCTGCAGAAGTGCTGCACCCTGGGCCCAACAAAATGCCAGTATCTCTGGTTCATTGAAACATACTGCATCGCAGCTGCCTGTAGGATGTCCTTGCCGTACTACTGTGGATATGCACAGATTCCTCCACATATTCCACATGTTGGGGCTAAATATGTCAGCATTCAGTACAGCTTAGACGTCAGTAGTTGGGAAAATGGGAGAACACTATCTCCACCCACTGCCCCTAACAACCAACCCCCACTCGCTGAGGAGACGACGTCACTATTACATAATGGAAATCAACCTCCCACAGTTGGTGTGATATTGCCGAAGGACGTAGTCACTCAAGATTCAGAGGTTGTCTTGTCTGCACAGCTCAGTGACCACCATCATCAGGTAATCTGACAGTACGCAATGATGTGCCGCAATGATGTACCGCTGGAGTCCTAACCTTGAATATATAGTACAGTCTGTGGTCACCATGAACCCATTGAAGCTTTTCCTGAGAATTACCATCGTATATACACAGGGAGCTGTGGAGTACAGTTGGGAGTTGGTGGCTGCTGATCCTCCTGAGAACAGGAAACGAGTTGTCATTGTATGTATCACTATACTTTCTCTGTATTGGGCTCTCTCCTGAATGTGTGTGTGTTGACAGGTTACTGAGACCTCCACGGCCCATCTCTCTGTACTATCGCCTGGAGTCTACACTGTTCAACTGACAGTGAAGGACTTGGCCACTGGACTGTCGGGCTCTGCTGTAACTACTGTCACCGTCCTACCTGGTGTGTGTGTGTGTGTGTGTGTGCACATGTGTGTCATGGAAATGTTCTACAATTCCACTATCTCTCTCCCCCACAGCTTCAATTATCCCTCCACTTGTTATAGATGTGCCTCACACTTCGCCAAACAGCACAACACCGGCTCAAACATCTACTCTGATAAGACCGACAATGACAGCAAATCCGACAATGACAGCAAATCCTCTACCACACAAGAGCCACTCTCAACCAGACAAGACCAAACCAAGCCGAATCAATCCAACAGTGACCACCACTGCCAAACCCACCTCGGCTCCTTCCCCCGTACCAGCTGAGGCACAGGCATCCAAATCCTCATCTTCGTCGTCTTCTGATACTGACTATAGCCTCTATATGAAGGTTGGAGTACCTGTTCTCTCCATTGTACTGGTCATTCTGACAGCCAGTGGTTGTATCGTGGGTGCTGCCTCCTGTGTCATGTTCCATGGACAGAATGACAAAAAGTGAGGCTCTCAATCAATCATTTACGTAATTGTTTCGTGATCTGTTGATCTTTTGTACAGGAAATACAGGTACCGGAGACTGATCTACACTGATACATGATAGAACCCGCTGCCAACAATCAAATTTATCACATCTCTTGAATCTCCCTTCGATGATTTTACGGCGCATGCGCATAGCAGCCCCACCCCCAATGCTGATCGTGCACTACCTCGTGTGTGTATGTAAGCAAACGTATCTTCGACGTTCCTGCAAGCCGTTCGTTGGGCATACGCCAGGGATGCACCCGCGGAACAGATACAGAGAGCACAAGCCCGATTTTCTCGACCTGGCTCGGCACAGACCGTCTCTCATGCCGTACCTGGTCCGGAAAAAGGCGAGTTCCTCGTCCGAGCCGGCTCCGTATTCCCACACCGTAGACTTCAGTAATCCAGAGGCCCTAAGGTGCATCATAGTTCAAGGACCCAATGTCCATTATCCCTTATCCCTCCTCTGTTGCTGGTATATAGAGAGTTGGCGTGTGCATTGCTATCGAAAGACTTTGGTCTGGAGGTGGTTCTGCCCGAGGACCGGCTGGTTCCCATGGTTCCTCAGAGACTGAACTACATCCACTGGCTGGAAGACCTCCTCATGGAGGAGACGGAGAGGGAGGGAGAGGAGGGAAAGAAAGTGTTGGGAGTTGACATAGGTGAATGCCGTTCTGCAATAAGTGTGGCCGATGTACGTAGCAGGAACAGATTTGGCAATTGGCAAACGCACTAAACTAACATTACAGTGTAGCCTCTCTAATCTGGGATGTAAGAAAGTTGAAGGGTCGATGCATGCAATGAACTGTTCGTGGAGAAAGAGTGTCGTTAGATGAGGTTCCACTGCAGTGAGCTTGTTTGGCCTAGTCTAGCCAAGCTAGAACTCCATGCCTACTGTACTTTAGTTGAAGGATGTGATCTGCAGGTACGGGGGCCTCATGTATCTACCCACTGCTGGGGACGGCGGTGAACGGCTGGCATTTCCTGGCCACAGAGGTCGACGGTGCCTCAGTCCAGAGTGCCTCGGACAACGTGACCAGAAACAACCTCCAGGACAAAATCTCTGGTACAAAACTGAGTACGATAATGTATATCTATTACTCTTCAAAGGTGTATATATAGATATAGAACTGGGATTGAGTTTGGCCATACATTCATGAGAAGTTGGCGCAACCGTCATAATATTAACTTCATATGCTCTTTACTATTGGATAAAGGGATCTATGGCTCAATGATGTTATAGTAGGGGTGAAAGGTGTGGTACAGTATGTGAGATTAAAGGACACTGGATTGGGGAGGCAGGACGTCATTGTATGTGGCCTGCCGGGTAGATATGGAGGTGAAAGGTGTGATACAGTATGTGAGATTAAAGGACACTGGATTGGGGAAGAAGGACGTCATTGTATGTATGTGGCCTGCCGGGTAGATATGGAGGTGAAAGGTGTGGTATGTCAGATTAGAGGACCAGTGTCCTCACACCTGATGCTGCTCTGGGCTCTGTTGTGCCTCCTCTGCATTGGATATCACCAACAGAGGCTCTGCAGCTAATGAACTGACATTTCCTCTTCACAGCAAGTATATATGTCCGTGTGTCCATTGCCTGATCACCCCACCAATACATTACTGTATCAGTGTTCTGTGGGTAATGTGTGGGCTGGACACACCGGAGAATGCATCAGATCTATTAAACCATGCCGCAGTGCCTCGGTACTGTTTCCCCTTCCTGGGGGCACATTTCTCCCACCAGAATATGGTAGTGACTGCATGCCAGCCTGCAGGGAGATCTGTCAAGTCCAGAGTGGCTCTCCAGGCGACTGGCATGTCCACCGGACGCGTGGCATTCCTCGACAGTTTCGTCTCCCTCGTGTTGATCAGTACTTGATTGATACACCACCGTATTGGAAGAGATATGTAACACTTTTCTTCTTCAATCGCAGAAGGCAAGAGGGCAGCCACAAGGCCGTACATTTCGTGGGTGGGGATCATAGTCAATAAGAAATCCATTAACAATATGTGATTCCTGCTGCATTGTAGCCATACGTTTCCCCCTGATTCTGTTTCTGCGGCCTCCCCTGGTACAGTTGTGAAGGTGTCACTGGAGACGGTGCTGATAGGAGCAGTCTGTGAGTCCCAACACTACGACTTTGTCATGTGCAACCCTCCGTTCTACACCGACAAGAAAGACAGGTGTGTGTTTAATGCCAAGTTTCTCATGAACCAGCACTCTTGAAGTTTTGCAGTAACAATTTTGCAGATGTGTATACCTGAGTCAGAAATACGACTACTGAAGGCTGAGCATATATTACAGATTGATCATGAAAATTTATGCACCCCTCAGGAAATTTTGCACTTGTAATAAATCATCTATTGGATGTTGTTATAATTATTATTGTGTGGATCAGGTACGAGGGGAGCCAGCGGACGTCCCACCGACCAGCTCCGCCCACTTTCAGCACGGGGAGTGAGGTGGAGACGATGGTGGAGGGTGGGGAGGTGGAATTTGTGAGGAGAATCATCAGCGACAGCCTCACCCTCCGGACTCAGATCAGGTTTGGCCCAATGGGCTTTGCACAATACTGTTAGATGTGCAACTTCAATTCATTGCAATCTGCAAATTTTGTGGGGCGCCTGTTAAAGCAATACCAACTGATGAAGTTTCCTCCCTCAAAAACATTTCCCATTTCACGTTAGCTATGTACCTATTCTGCAGGTGGTACACGTCAATGTTGGGGAAGAAGGCGAACATGAAGACCATTTGTCAGGAGTTGAAGAAACACCAGGTGATCAAATCTTAAAGTCCTACGTGAGTTTCATAAGTTGTTGATTGGGGCAGGTACCAGTGGTGAGATGGACACAGTTTGTTCAGGGCAAGACGCATCGTTGGGCAGTGGCCTGGACCTTCGCTGACGGCAGGGTGAGCTCAACAGTAGGTATGATGTCATCACATTGAGATTCCTGCTCATCTGTAAATATGCCTCGGAGTGGCTTGACATCCCAGGAGCTAGTGGAGATGACCTCACTCTCTCTCCAGATGTTTGTTGACACACAGGACAAGAGTGTGTGTGTGTTTATGTTGTCAAGAGGCTGTGGTCGCAATGTTGGCCATCTTTGAATCCTTCATCATGATTAGTGTGTAGTGGAGTTAGGTTGCAAGAACTTTGCATAATGAAAGATGCCTCGAAGCATGATCCACTGTGTACAGTATACAACAGCAAATAGAGGCTCTAGTCCTTCAGTGGGGGGTGAACCATCATGAAACTCTATGTTGAAGCCCTGTGGTTATCAGTGTGTTTGACATGCAGGGGGAGGAATCATTGTTTCTTGGTCCCGGCAGGAAGAAGAGTCAGCCACTGGCTCTCTCTGTCCCCCACGAGAGAATGGAGACAGCAGCGAGCGCCGTGGAGAGAGTCCTACATCAGCTGAAAGCCTCTCTCGGGGAACTAAAGGTGATTGATTTAACAACACAGGGTTCTGTGTAGATTCTCCCTATTGTTCTCTAATGCCCAGAATAGTTGGGCACTCTCAGTGTTGGTAGCGTATAGTGTTAGAATTTCTCCCTTAATCTGCCGAGTTAGCACCGACCTAGAGTATAGAGTTGCTGAAAGTACTGCAAGCCAGGCTCACTGCTAATTGAAAATCCACCCTTTGAGGCTGCGCTGCTAATGTCTGTTTACCTTGGCTGGTGTGCTGCACGTTTGTATCCCTGTAGATTGAATTTGAAAGAGAAGCAGTTGAAATGGGAGGAGAGGGAGGGAGGGGTTGCCAGCTGGCTTGCGAGGCTCGCACAAACACTTGGTCGCACCAGAGAAAGAGAAAGAGACTAAAACAGAGATTGGAGGAGCAGGCACAGCAGACAAAACTGCAATCAGGTAAGCCATCTTATCTACCAACCAACACCGCACAATTAAAATTCTTCATAATTCAAGCTGTATTGATGTGTTGTCATCCATGCAGCCTCTGGTTGTATGAAACCTTAGGAAAAGGTAGGCCTCAATATGATTTGCATGCATCCTGAGAATGCCCAAAGATCCTTGTTGAGCTAAATATGGAGTTGGATAAGGTGTTTATGCAGACGCTTGGAATCCAATGTTGCTACTTGGCCTCTTAGCAATTAGCCTCAGACTGAATTCCAGTGACCCTGACTTGCAGCCTGTGCGCCATTATACAAGTGGTATATATGCCTTAAACTGAGGCCCTACCGACATACCCTTGCCTCTATATGGGGCTGTGTACAGTGACTTCATTCTTATGACTCTGGACTTTGCTAATGACGAGCTGCAAAGTCATGTGCGATATTCCTATTGCATAGGTGAGAGTGTTCAAACCCTACAACCAGGGACAGAAGAGGATGGAGGAGGAGGAGGAGGAGGAGGAGGAGGAGGAGGTTTTGAATCCAGAGAAGAAAACGCTGTGAAAGGGAACGAGGTGTGTTCTAGAGGCTAAGGCTGACTCTTTTCCTGGTGCTACTCGAGAAATTGAACAAACGACTGTGGCTAAAGTTGGATCCTCTGATAGTTATGCTAAGCCTACAGCGGCGACTGACAGAGGCTCAGCAACAGAGGACAGAGAAAGCTACCCAGAATCCCGAGTAGGCGACAATGAACAAGAAATCTGGCGGCAAATAGAAGCCCTCAACAGTGCCTGCCACGTCAGATTCAGTTGCACTGTAGCCCCATGTACCAGTGATAGTGCAGAAAGTGTGCTCTACCCTAAGAAGAAACCAAAGCTGTCTAGTGAGAGAGTGTCAGGGCCAGAGGTGGAGGGTAAGGAGTGCGTTTTGTTGGAGTTTGAGTTGATCAGTGGAGAAAACAGAGATCTCTTACACCAAATTGTTCAGTATCTGAAGAACACAACTTTTAGACATTGATACAAAAACAAGGACACACTTTAGATGAAATTGACTCTGTATACATGATAATAGATATAAAAAGAACACAAAATGGTATTGGTTAAACAAAAATGATTGGTGATCACTGAACGGCCTGTTCTAACTGTTGTATAGTTTCGATTGTGTCTATTCGTTGAAGTCCACAATCATGTGACCGTTTTGTCTGGTGATGGGTCCTCCGTTGGGAGTAAAGTCGGAGTCTGAGGAGATCCAGGGAGCTGAAGAGACTGGCCTTGCCTTGTTCCGCCTCGATGGCTCCCTCAGACGAACGTCCGAGGAACCCGGGTTATCGTTGTTGATTGTAATCGAGAAAGGGGCACTCCCACCTGTTGCGGCACTCCGACTTTTGAAGTTGTCCATCACTTTCGATTTCGGTGCCACGCCCACTTCGTGGGATTGGACGACTTGTGGGGCTTCCTCGTCAAATTCGTCCCAACCTTCAACCACCCGTATTGCCTTCCCTTTGCCCTTCCGAGGTCCCGTATTGAAGATGGCGGGAGACGGGGAGCGCATTGGGGAGGGAGTGCGGAGTGGGGTTGAGATAGGCCGCATTGCGGCAGAAGACGTGTAGAACTGAGACACTGGCCGTCTGTGGGCCGCAGTAGCAGGTCTGGAGTTCTCCGGCCTCGGGATGATCTGTACGTAATTGCGGTGACGTCCCGCGGAGCGCGTAACGGTCGTATTTCCGTCCGCGATGTACGGAGTGCCGGGCGCGCTGAGTCCTCCGGGGGGTGTCGTGGGAGAGGCGAGGTACTGTGGCTGCTGGTGGTAATGGTAAAGTACTGGAGTCCCGAGGAGATCCGACGTACCCAGTATTGTCGAACGAACGATTCTGGGGAGGGAGCGCGGACACCACGTACCGCTGCCGCGAACTTGGGTGGTGATGCACGTCTCCGTTACGTTCGTCGATGAGGTAGACGGGCCTGGCCGCTTCGTTTACGTAGTACACAGGTCCGTCGGGCACTGCGGCAGGTATTCGGTGGTGGTAGCGCTCCTGCGGGGACTGAGCGAGCATTCCGTCTTCCGCTAGACTCTGCACCCGTCGCAGACCTCTCTTCTTTTGCTTCTTGTTCTTCTTCCCCGATGGAACGTGCTCGATCATCATCGGGTGGACGACGGCGTGCGAAACCGGCGCCTCGTTCAGCGCGTCCATCGACCGGGAGAGGTGCATGTTTCGCAGCGCCAGCGGGAAATCCGGCGACTCTCCGCCGTATTGTGTGCCGCGCGGAGCCACTCGGAGAAGCTGAATGTTACTTGCAGCCTCTTCCTCCGCTCTTTTGGCCGCCTTCGCAGCGTCCTTCATTGCCTTCTTCTCTCTTCGTCGCCTGAACATCTCTTCTGCAGCAGAAACCTGAACTAACGACGTTGAATCTTTTTCCCGTGAGAAAATGCACAGGGACAAAGCCCGGTCTCGTTATTATAACAACAGCGCGATGCTATGTGCAGGCAGCCCTACGTGGTATGGCCGGAATTGCTCAATAACTTCCAGAGACAGACTTTCGTTGCTCGCCAGGAGCATGTAACGCCCAACAAATATCACTGTAGAACTTCATTGAAATTCCAGCCTAACAGCACTTCAAGGATTTGCCAACACAAAGTTATCAATTCAGAGAAACGATTGAGAAATGAGAATGAAATAAATGACAGGTTTTACTAGCTATAGCTGGCTAGGATGCGCACAGTTGTGCAACAAAATTGTGAGTCAAAGTTAAAAAAACAAAAAAACAGCGACTAAACACAATGGAAACACACAACGGCCACTGAAAGTGTCACAAAGACGGCATCAAGTACTTGGATGAATACAATGAGTGATGGCTCGTATCGTCTCTGAAGCAGCTCTGTGGTACTGAGGCCAAACTCTAACTGCTGTAGAGAGCGTTGCGAAATTCCCGTCCATGATGGACTGGATCTGACCTCGCCGGTCGCGATCAGTGAGACCTATCTGCTGACAGAGGGCGTCGCAGGCCTCGCTGCGGTCTCTCGCCATCCCCTGCACCTTCTGGAGGTGGATCTGTATGGCATGGTAGGAGTGGGTGATGGCCTGTGCGGCATGGAGAACCCTGTTTGCCATGGCCAGAGCATCGTTGAACTCCTGAGGAACAAGTTGCTGGCTCCCAGTTCCCCCACCATCTAGCTCTATCTGGTAGACCCCTCTGCTCTCGGTCAGCTGGAGACGCTGGGTCTCCTGCAGTAGGCTCTTGATGTAGGCAAAACAGGTGCTGAAGTCAGGCACAACTGCCATTCCCTTGCAGCATATGTGCCTGAGGGTGGCTATGGCTCGCTCTAGGTCAACGTATTTCCCTCCGATGCGTCGCAGTAGTGTGTTTGCCTCTTCAAAGACAGGTTCGTCCAACATGTGAATCCCGACTGGTATAAAGAACAGGTGCACCCTCACCAGCTCATGCGGTTTAGGCATCTCTCCGCCGTATTTCTCATTCAGAGATTCAGCAGCTTTTGCTGTGTTTTGGGACGCCTTCTCCACCAGTTTCGACCTCTCTGCCTGGAGCTTGAGGATCTTTCGGTCCAAATCGATAATCTTCTTCACTTCCTTTATGTTCATTTCCACCTCCATGCAGGCCTTGGTGCCGCTATCAGACAGTGGGTCCCCGAGGCTGTCCAGATATTCCCCCGGGGAAGAGCTATCGAGGATCCCCGGCGCCGAACACACGCTCCCCGTTCCGCTATCCCGACTCTTGACGCTGTAAGCGTAGCCCGGGTCCGAGGCCGCTCCGATGGAAGCGCAAGTTGAGCGAGTGTCGAAGGGATCCGAGCGCGTGGAAAACACGCTAGGCGTAGCTGACGGGGGCCTCTCACGTCGAAAAACCTGTTGAAGAGGGACGGACTCGGTCGGGAAGACGGGTTTGGAAGCGCGAACCAGTCCGCCTCTTTCCCCGCCGCCGTTCATTATCAGATGCCCCGTTCTTCCCGAAGGTCGCACGGCCGGGGAGGAAGACGACGAGACGACGCGCATGCTGAGACAATGCTGGAGTCGAGGAGGTTGCTGTTGTTGGCCCAGAGACATCGAATTGCTCCGTTCCAGCTCCGTAGGTATCTGCTGCTGCGCAACCCCCGCCACCGCTCGACGTCTCATCTGCCGTTCCGTTTCGTGCAGACCCGCGTCAAGCGGTCGACTCGGTGAGCCCGCTGCGGACACGGCCACCATCGGTTGGTCTACCTCCATCACCGGCGGAGGTGCAGGCCCTATGATATCTTCCAGCTCTTTGAGATCGAAATCCGCGATGGAGTAGCCCGGGGAAGGCTGCTGCATTCCGTACAACTGTCCGTCGTAGCCGTCGGTCGTTGAGAAATCCGCCACGTCGGGCGTCACGAAATAGCCGTGCATCGTCGTCGCAGGGTCGCAGTCGCTAATGACCGGACTCCCGAACGCCGTCGAAGAGGGAGAATCCACGCTCGCGTAGTGCGAGGACGGCGGCGGGAAATGGATCATCGATTCTTCAACCTGCATCTTCTGTCGTCATCAGCCACAGCCGCGGCTTTTCGTAGGCCTTTACCGCTCACTGCTCGAATAAAACTGGTACGATTTTACGAATAAGTGTGTAAGCGTGTGAAACCTTGCCCAGCTGAAGCTATGGAATATACAGGAAAGGGGGGTGCACAATGGTATTTGAACCGCTTAGCATTAGTTAACGCCAGACGATAGCGAAGACCTTGCACGCACGCAGTCACGGGGCACCGCGCGCTTATTGTGGTGGAGCGCGCAATCAATTACCGTGACTCATAAAGATCATTAGAGCGCCATGGTAACAATTAAAGCCTACATTATGTTCTGTACAGTGAACAGACAGTTGGGTATATTACCAATAGACACGTCACCTTCACCTTCATTACCACACTTTTCTACCACTGGAAAAAAACGGATGTAAGGTATAGTTCAATATGATAGTGATGTCATGTCCTACCATATTATGATCTTGGTAAGGCAGCTCTAACACATCTTCATCACTGTCCATCTATTAGAATTATGCATACACACACACACACACACGAGAGTAATCACATCACAAATTTCATTTTTCATGAACTGTCTGCTAAATTTTGCGAGTCATTCCAATACGACGAGAAGAGAAAGACAATTCGTGTTTTCAACTGAAAAAATATTATAGCAAGAAGGGAAACAAAGAACTCCACTCTCTGAAACAGAGTTTCACGTGTGTATTGTGTGTGTAGCTGTGTGTACCTCCAGTGGGTTCTCCAGGTCCAGTGGTCTGACTGCCAGCAACTGGCCTCGGTCCTCAGAGTTCTCGTGATCCCCTCCTCCTCCTCCTCCTCCCCCTCCTCCTGACTGTAGCTGCTGCTGCAGTAACTCCATACCCTGCAGAGCCTTCTCAAAAGTAGGGTCCTGACTGTATGTGCACATGGGAGACAGGTACACTACATTACATACATAGAGAGCTATAGCATCACATCAGGCTGAACCTTTGGTCCCAATTTTGTGTCTGATTATGAAAAGCAGCATTTGCAGTGCATCGCACTTGCGATCAACATTAAAGGTAAATTGGCAGTATAAGGGCTAAATTTAGAAACCTTGGACAGGGCCTAATTTCACGCCATGACCTTTAACAAAATGTCTGATGTATCCATAGCTCACATGAGTGCTTGGCTGTAGTGTTCCATGGCCTCCTGGTGGCGTTTCAACAGAGTCAGACAGTTGCCCAGCTCTGTGTGCACCAGCGGACAGCTGTGTATATCACTGTGCTTCCTCAACCTACAGAAAACCAACACTGACTCGTGCATACTGAAAGTACTGTATATATATAATACTGACAGTATAAACTACAGAGGAGCAAATTTTTTGCAAGCTGCAAAGTTGTCATTCAATCGATCCTGCCCACAAGAACAATATTATTTTACTTGAACCATGGAAAAAATTTCATCCCCTAAATATTTCTGTTAAAATGGTCTTACAGATCCACGGCGTTCTCCCCAGCTCCTTCTCTGAGGTAGAGTTTGCTGAGCTGAATGACTGCCTGTTGGTAGGACGGGTCTGTTTTTACTGCCTTCTCCAGCAGAACTCGACACTGCAGTTGGAACCAGGGAGGGAGGGAGCCAGAGAGGAGAAGAGGGAGGGAGGAGAAGAGGGAGGGAGGGAAGAGGGAGGGAGGAGAAGAGGGAGGGAGGAGAAGAGGGAGGGAGGAGAAGAGGGAGGGAGGAGAAGAGGGAGGGAGGAGAAGAGGGAGGGAGGAGAAGAGGGAGGAGAGAGGGAGGGAGAAAAGGAAAAGAGGGAAGGGAGGGAGAAGAGGGAGGGAGAAGAAGAGGGAGGGAGAAAAAGAGGGAGGGAGGAGAAGAGGGAGGGAGAAGAAGAGGGAGGGAGGGAAGAGGGAGGGAGAGAAGAAGAGGGAGGGAGGAGAAGAGGGAGGGAGGAGAAGAGGGAGGGAGGAGAAGAGGGAGGGAGGAAAAGAGGGAGGGAGGAGAAGAGGGCGGGAGGAGAAGAGGAACTGAGTTCGTAAAGAAGAGAGAGAGAGAGAGAGAGATGCACCAACCTTGTCAGTGGTAGCTGGTTTCTGAGAGAGGGCGATTCCTTGCAGCTGCACATTTACAAACCGACAGAAGAGAAACAAAGCCTCCAGTACCCCAAAATACACGTCTTATTGCTCACCCCTGCTCTACTAATCACTATTACAGATGCATATTGAGGCGTCAAGTTGTCTTGTTTAAGGTATGTGTATATATGCAGCAAACACTCAAGAATGTGTGTTGTTTGTTCGGGAGAAGTGTGCATGCCAGGAAATGGACGAGGCTAATTGCCTCTCTTCCAGTGCCTCATACCAACCATGGTCAGCTGACGTACACCACAGTACACACACCTCGCTAACTGATTGCAAACAGTCTGCATAACAATGACATTCCTAGCCCTAGTGCGGTCTTCAGTGAATCATTTCTTTACACACACAAACACAAACACATAGTTTCGTACATAGTAGTGGAAGACAGGTCGTCTGATGTGCTGAGAAGCAGCTCTAGCGAGGCTTAGGGCCTCTCTGTCTCTTCGCATGACGAGGTAGCATCTCACGAGAGCTGAGAGGGTTTGGAGATGAGGGAGGAAGAGAAGGATGGAGAGAAAGAAGGAAGAAGGGAGAAGGGTGAAGAGAGAGAGTGTGTACAAACCTTCGTAGGCCTCAGAGAAAGAAGGGTCAATATGAACTGCCTCCTGGTATTTCTGAACAGCAGAGTGTACGTCTTGCTTTGTCCAGAATAGTGAGGCTAGAACGAGACGAAGAGATGAAGAGCCTCAACACAGCACGTGTTGGAATAGTTACCATGACAAAAGGCGGCCTCTGCATTTCTCAAAGAGTACGAATATGCCTAAAAACACACCCACCAAGACAATCACGATCATAATCAAATTAATTCAACCACTAAGCTTACGTTCTCCAGTAAGACACTGGCACGAGACCGTTCCAGAGAGCTGAGGGCCGCGTTCCGTGTCTGATACCAAGCCTTGGCCACCCAGCACTCAGAGTGACTGTCACTGGCATGCCACCAGAGAACTAGACAACCTGTGACACACACACACACACACACTCTCTCTCTTCTCACTATCATGGGGAGATTGTATATAGCTACTGACTTTTCCAGTTTCTTGATGTTTGTGAGGAGTCTGGCGTACGTGTCCATGTGGCCGAGAACATAGGGATCCTGGGCCTGTGCCTGGACGGTATGGGAGAATGAGGGTATGGGGAATGGGCGTATGGGAGTGAAGGGAAGTGTATGGATGAATGGGGGATTAGGAGAAATGTGTGAATGGGGGAATAGGATTTATAGACGAATGGGTGTATGGAGAATTGGAAACAGGTGATTACTGTTGAAAAGAGTTCCATTGCAGCTGCCTTCTTTTCCACTTTAGTCAGACACCACGCCAGCTGGCAGTTGGACTCTGGACCTAGACAGAAACCCTGACACACGGAAGACGGAGGAAGAGGAGAGAAAGAAGAAGAAGGGAGGAAGGGAGGAAGAGAGGGAAGGAAGAGGAGGAGGAGGAGGAGGAGGAGGAGAGAATAGTTCATTTCCCAAACCATAGGTGTCCCTCTCTGGGGGTAAGGGTTTCAAGAATGTTCTCCAAAATGTGAGCCGCAGCGAAAAGTGAAACCGCATTTTCATGCACGTACACACAACAAGTGTGAGCTGCGACACACATACACAGAGAGAGAGCTAGTGAAACGGAATGTGGAGGGAGGGACTGAAAGATGGGGAGAGCGGTATTGGGGGAGGAGAAATGGCAAAAGCCACAGCTGTGGGGAAAATAGGAAGTGGGATTGAGGTCTCACTTTGCAGTTGGACTGGGGGTACTCATTATAAACAGAGTCAACTTAACAAAAAATTATCATTAAGCAGTAAATATGTTGTGTTGCTATAGTAGCGGAACCTCTGTATATAGGACACACTAGAACCATGATATAATCAGATAGGCTCATTTCTTGTCGATTCATTAATTTGCTAGTAATGTCAGTTGAGTGTTGAGGTAAGTTTATAAGGCGACATGTTTTGAACGTTTCGGAGTTTGGAATTTCCACCACATAATTGAAGCCTGCTATAACCCCAT